>JAQOOF010000231.1:0-44000 GCA_029931835.1 Etheostoma nigrum
AAGTTGTCAAGACTATAAAAAAAGAGGAAAGTTTTGAATAAAATCATGGGTAAAAAGAAAGCTCAGACTTCTTTTGTGGAATTAGATGCATATTTGACTAGACCTTTTCATATAGTAAATTATTACAACTATTATTTTGTTGACAAGATCTCCAAGCTCAGAGAAAACATGGACCATACTGGTGAATACAACTCGGAGGAGCTTATAAAAAAGGGCATTAAAGCTGCAGTAGGTAGTTTTGAGGAAACGTGGACTTAGCCTAAAAATTTGAACAAGCACACCTTACAGGCTCCTCCCCCTTGCTCTCTGCTGCGCTACAGCCCCCCCCCCTCCACAGCTCCTCGAGCCTGCCGTGAACGCGCAGGCTAGTAAGCAGGGCCACCGATGCTTTCCACTCAATACAGGGGATTTATTCTATTCTGATCTTTATTCTTATTGTGTGCTGTGCTTCTAAAACTTTATGTAAAAAAATTGCTTATTTAAAATATTTCTATTAAAAGTTTTGTAAATATTTTTCAATAAAAAAGGGATTAAAATGTTATGTAATCGCTCATTTGTGAGAACAAAAGCAGCACTTTACACAGTACATTACTGAATTACCTTTTGGATCAATTTAAAACACTAAACTTTCAGTAGGAATGATGAATCACTGAGGAAGCTCACTAAGCCAAGGAATAACAACATCTTAGAAATATGTCTTAGGTTTTATTTTGCATATGGGTAAAATAAATCAGCTTTTTTTGTAAAGTACACACAAGGAAATACTGAACATCTTGATTTGGACTGAAAGACGATTCCTTTACGTGCCTCTGTGTCTGGGGCGATGTCTGACCTGTTGGAGGAGCATAAAGAATGTGTGTCAGACATTTGATTTACAATCCTGAGGGGGAAGAAACAGGGGCAGGGACAGCGCACAATTAAAGTAGTTTCACCATAGCTGCATTTAATTGTGATCAACAAAAACACATTTAGGCTTACTAAATGTAGGGATCGAAACAATATTGCTTATACTGAGGGGGAACGAGTTAGCTACAACATTCCTGCCGTGCTACAAGCTAACAAGCTAACTGTTACACTTAGCTAGCAACAAGCTACAGAGTAAAATGAGATTTGCGCTATCACCAGCGATACTGTAACCATCGCTAGCTTAGTTGTGTTGCTAGTTATTAATAAATGAAACAAATCCACCAGGGATACTTACATGTCAAGCAGAAATGTGGCTAGCTCTGAATCCGTGTTGAATCCTTTCAGGAGGCGTAGCTCCCTCCACCTCTGAAAAGCCGCTCCGATGTTGACCCTCGTTTTAGTTCGGGCTCGGTTTAATTCTTTCTTTTTAGCTCGCTTTTTGTCATCGGTCTTCTTCTGTTTGCCCGTCTTTGTTTTCTGAGCAGGTGTCACTCGAGAAATTGGCAGTTTTCCTGAAAAGTTGTTTCTCCGTGATTAGCACAGCTGTAGCACAACAGAGGCAATCTTGAGCTTGAACACGGTACGCGCTGTGCGGGGGGGAGGTTATGAGCAGCGCGTACACGAGAGTGATTGACACTGCTAAGACAGTCCTCCTGGCTCTGATTGGCTGTTTCTGACCGGGAGCGGTGCATTTCTGCCAAATGGCAGCAGTACGGTGGCCGACAGGGGCCACAGCCCTGCAACTTCAGAAAACACATGCAAATAGGCAAAACACAAGCAAATTAAGAAAACAACTTCATTAATTTGACAACATATATGCGCAGCATTCAGCAAACGCGCTGCATATACACAAAACACAACCAAATACACAAACGCGATGCATATACACACAACACAACCAAATACATAAACGCGCTGCAAATAAAAAACGATGCAAACAGAAAAGCACACAAACCACAAAAACAAATGCAAGTACAAAACGCGCTGCATAAAGAATCCACAACGGAAGTGCTCCAGGCCTCTAGGGGGAGCGCTAAGTGGAACAGCTGATTTTAGACCCCACGGAACGAGAGCGAGCTGATGAGAGGTTTGTTAGGAAACGGGACCAAAAGTGAAGATAGCGGCGAGATAACAAGGTTAGTATTCATTTTAACATTTTGTCCTCCTCTTTTACAGTATTTTAACAGAGCAACAGGTTTACGTAGCTAGCTGCGGTGTTGACACTGACTTCTACAATAGTTTGCTAGTGACAACATCGTGTGCCTGATCTTTCATAGCTAACGTTAGTCCGCAGTGGTAAGGATAACTAACTACTTAACTGGGCACCTGAGTGTTTTGATTGCATTAGAAATAAATGTAAATTAATCTACGTTTAAGGGGCAAAACGAGAAGCAGAGAGTAGATAAATATCAGAGAGAGCACAGGGAGATTAGGATGAGAGAGAAGGGTTGAAGAAAAAAGGGATAAAATGTGAAGATGAAGGGTGAAAGGGGAAGGGAGCATAAGATCATTATTTCGCTCAAGGCGAAATAAATAGCAGGGAAAGGTGACAAGGAAAGAAAGAGGTGACAGAATTAAACTGAACACAGGGTAAATATCCATATACAGAAGATCAGCAGACACCTTTTGGTTTGAAATTTTAAATTGTATTTTTTTTTAAATACTGTACACCTCCGCACTATGTGGCTTGTCTACTTCAATAACTAGCAGATTAAATGTGTTCTAAAATGCTCTGCAGGAAATATTAATGATGAAGGAATAGAAACAGAAATTAGCAAAGGTATGCCATTTTTAACAGCAACATTGTTTCTATTATTAAATATATCGCTCACATCTAGTGACATTTTCCATTTCCCTTACTTTCTGCAGATTTATGTTGGAGTAATGACGATGACAGGTGATTCCCTTAAACCTGTGAGAGGGAAGTCACTTCCCCTTGATATTCAACCTCAATGGTCATCTGATCAACTGCTGGCTGCTGTAAAGAAGCTGAAAGATTTTAACCAGGATATGGAAGATGGTTCACATGTTTTATTGTACCCTGATGCTCAGGAAGTTAGAAACATCCCAGGAACAGACCCCCCTTTCACAGTGCAGAAATACAAGGAGGAAAATGGAAAGGCCTACCAAATAATAACAATGTACATTTGCACTGTTCTAGACTTTACAAACAGCTTCATGTTCTTCTTATTTTAACATTGTGAGTTGTTGCCAGGAAATCCAAAATTTCATCGTAGCTGTAGCCATCATGGAAATACTTTCTAATCAGATCCTCTTTTGTGGGGCTGTCTGAAGCTCGAGACACTTTACAGATAGAGGAGGTCTAGACCACTCTATAATGTACAAGGACCCAACAGTTCTAGTAGTTTCCTCCAGAGCAAGCAACAGTGGGACAGTGGCGAGGAAAAACTTCCTTTTAGGAAGAAACCTGGGACAGACCCAGACCCAGGCTCTTGGTAGGCGGTGTCTGACGACCGGTTGGGATTAGAATGAAGAGTGGCAATAACAGTCACAAAAAATAGTAGTTTGTAGTAGTTCTTTGTAGTAGTTCATGGCATAGCAGGGCACTCTGCGGTGTTCCAAGGCACAGCAGGACGTGGCTGGATGTAACATGGCATCGCAGAGCGTGTAGCGGGACCATGGCGACAGCTGCAACCATGATTTTGGAGCCTCCCTGATCCAAGGAAACATGCTGGGGGGGAAAAGAACATAAGGACTCCGGGGAATGACTCCCCAGAGCTAGGTTAGTAACAAGCATTTCGGGAGAAAAATATTAAACAGCAACATTTTCGACAAGGACAGGCTCCATAACATCATCCGGTCTACAGAGAAGATATTCAGCTGCAGTCTGCCATCTCCTCAAGACTTATCCAGAACCAGGAGTGCAGGAGAATTAGGGCAGGTCCCTCCCACCCTGGACATCTGTTTTAACCCCTTTCCTCTGGTAAAAAGTTGAGGTCTGTCATGACCAAAACCTCATGCTATAAGAACTATTTCTTGCCCATGGCAGTGAGACTAACAAACTCTCCTTGCCCTTAATTGGCTCAAAATCTGATTCAGATTTAATATTTAATTATATGTACCAAGAACTACTACATTATTATAGAAGCTGTTAAAATGTTGAAATAAATCAGTCAAATCTAATCCTGACCTCTTCATATTTTAAACAAAATATGTATGAGCTAAAAGCTGGAAGTCTGAAATATTGACATTGATATGATGAATTAACTAAATCAACTAAATAACAAACATTACATAGCGATCATCACTAAATAAAGAGAAAGATTACATCAGATGAATGTGAAATGTTTATTGTCTGCTGATCTTATATCTCTTTGTATATGAATGTTTACCCTGTGTTTTGTTTAATTATTTCACCTCTCTTTCTTTCCTTGTCACCTTTCCCTGATCTTTATTTCTTCCTGAGCATATCTAATGCTCCTTCCTCTTGTGCAAAGTTACCTCGCTGATCAATACAGTATTCTATCATATGTAGAGACGATTCAGAGAAGAGGAAACTAACGTTAATGCAATCAAAACACTCAGGTGCCCAGTTAAGTAGTTAGTTATCCTTACCACTGCGGACTAACGTTAGCTATGAAAGATCAGGCACACGATGTTGTCACTAGCAAACTATTGTAGAAGTCAGTGTCAACACCGCAGCTAGCTACGTAAACCTGTTGCTCTGTTAAAATACTGTAAAAGAGGAGGACAAAATGTTAAAATGAATACTAACCTTGTTATCTCGCCGCTATCTTCACTTTTGGTCCCGTTTCCTAACAAACCTCTCATCAGCTCGCTCTCGTTCCGTGGGGTCTAAAATCAGCTGTTCCACTTAGCGCTCCCCCTAGAGGCCTGGAGCACTTCCGTTGTGGATTCTTTATGCAGCGCGTTTTGTACTTGCATTTGTTTTTGTGGTTTGTGTGCTTTTCTGTTTGCATCGTTTTTTATTTGCAGCGCGTTTATGTATTTGGTTGTGTTGTGTGTATATGCATCGCGTTTGTGTATTTGGTTGTGTTTTGTGTATATGCAGCGCGTTTGCTGAATGCTGCGCATATATGTTGTCAAATTAATGAAGTTGTTTTCTTAATTTGCTTGTGTTTTGCCTATTTGTATGTGTTTTCTGAAGTTGCAGGGCTGTGGCCCCTGTCGGCCACCGTACAGCAGGGACACAGGGAGGAGCCATAGGAGCTTGATTTTTTCACAGATTATCTGTCTCATATTCTACTGTCAGGACATAGTGACAGTTTTAACAAATATGTAAAAAATAAATTTTTACAAAAGTTACCTACTGAACCTTTAAGAGGGGTAAAAACTGTGCTTTTGAATTTTATGATATTGATGTTGATAAGGTAGAGAGCCTGAAGGTATTGGGCACATAGACAGTAAAATGTTGAAAGTATTTGCTTTAACATCCAAATCTGTCTGTCATATAATTAAGAGATAACTGATTAGTGGTGTTTGTCCAAAAGTATGGAAAAAAGGAAAGATTTTCTCCTTCTGCAAGGCCCTTTACAGAACAATGCAACTAAATAACGTTGCGGACTGTTTAAAATAACAGTTTAACATAACATAACATGTTTAACATAACATATTAAAAAGCCACCTTTTTAATATGTTATGTTAACTAAAATAGCTAGCATTAGCATAAATCATGGCATTTCTCAACTAGAGGGAGACATGGAAATCAATTGTCGCTTCCGTCCCAGCCTGAGCCCACGAAAATACTTTCGTTCCCTATGTTGTCTAGAGTTATCAGACTCTGTAGCCCCCCTGTATCATGTTTGGTTTATCGCGATCAAATCACTGTGGTTGGAAATTTAGGCTATAAATGCATTACCAGCAGGCAAAGGCAATTTCATTACGTAATTCCTAACGGAGATCTTTTCACACTCAGAACACACATTTATTAGCCTAGGCTAATAGGTAGACTACGTAGTAGGCCTAACATATGCAGAGCGCAGCGATTACAACGTATTTGAGTCAGGAGAGAGACTGATTAGTATCTTATCTTCTGTCCATTGTCTCCTCTGTCACTGTCTCCTCTGTCCATTGTCTCCTCTGTCTGTGACTGTCAAAAAGTTTTTGTACCACTTGTATACCGCTGGACACCCGCTGGAGTCCCGAAAAATTGTCACCAATCTATTATCAACTGCTACCAGTAGTGGAAAGTAACTAGCCTACATTTACAGTAAGTAGCAGTAAGTTAAAATTAAGTACAAATTTGACACTGTACTTGAGCATTTCTATTTTTTGCTACTTTATACCCCTACATCCAAGGGAAATAGTATACTTATTACTCCACCACAGTTACAAGCTAATTTGGATATTCAGCTTAACAATACAAAATATAATGAAAGTGTCGGTGTAACCGTAGCTTCCGGTTTCCCATCACAATAACGTCTTGTATTGCTGAGGTAGGTTGTGTGTAAAATTATGCTGCGCTATGTTATTGTTTTCTTTGAAGATTGTGTTGTGAATGTGCTGTATTTTATATAGCGCTTTTCTAGTCTTAACGACTACTCAAAGCGCTTTTACATCATACAGGAATCATTCACAAACTGTGGCCGAGGCTGCCATACAAGGTGCCACCTGCTCATCAGATAAACACTCACACACATTCACACTCCGATGGCGCAGCATCGGGGGAAACTCGGGGTTCAGTGTCTTGCCCAAGGGCATGGGACTACAGGGCCAGGGATTGAACCACCAACCTTCCAATTGGCAGGCAACCGCTCTACCACTGACCCAAAGCTACCCCAGGCGTTGTTTTGACCCTTCAACATTTATTTTTGCAAAGTTAATACAATGTTAACTTACTGTTTTGTGCCATTTTTATGGTTTAATGTAACTTGTAATGACGCATTGTCTAACTCTTTCTTTTCGCACCGTTTTCTCGCGCTTGCTGTATAATGTTATTAACGGAGGTACATTATGAGTGCGTGAATTCTGTTGTGTGATGTTTGGGTGCAGATGGTGTTGTTAACACTGGAAACAGACCACTGATGTGATGTTGTCTTCTGCAGAAAAATAAATTCCAGGAAAAACGTTGATTGAAGTGGTTCCTTTTCACACCCTGTCCCGGGTCTGAAGGGTCACGGCACCGTTACACTGGTGCCGTGACCCTTCAGATCTCTAGATCAGCTTGATGCTCATCGCCGGGGATGCTGTGCTGCCGTCCTGAGCTGCATCTTTGGAATAACTGTCTGGTCAGGTTGTTAAGGGACTGTGGATTAGGGTGTACCACTTTGTATAGCTTGTCTCAGTGTGATCACACACTTATGCTAATATCTGTTTGTTTTTTTCATACGTGTAAAATTGTTTATTTATCTGCTTATCTTTGGTTTTACATAAATATACACAATGCAAGTACATTTGATGGTTTAAATTGGCCACAAATTTTAATATGGATGAGTCACCTACTCCCAAATTGTAGGGGTGCTTGTCTGACTGTTGTTGCTGACAGTATGGATGTGGGCCAGTCAAGGTCCATGGTTGATGGTTGTACAGATACAAGGTTAGATCGGAGCCCGGGTTATACTCCTGTTAGTGGGTTCATGAGGGAGTGTCCCCACACTTCCACTCCTGGCAGTGATGCACATGCCATTAACCACCTCACAGACATGGTAGAAGAGTTAGGTGCTCAAATTGGTGAATCCCTTGTAGCAAAGTTGAAGTCAGCTGGTGTTGTAAACATGACTAGTGACTACAGGACTGTCACTGACACCCAGAACGCTCACTGTAACGATAACAGACATGCCATTCCACGTGTTACAGTCCATCTTAAGTCTGATAAGGGACTCCAGACGTTTAGAGGTGACATCACTGACAAATACCTCGTTCAGGACTGGATTGATATGACCAAAACTCATATCAGGAAACCGGAGATTTCTCTGTATGACCAAGCAGAGGAAATAATGAGCCATCTAATGGGCAAAGCCAGAGAAGTTGTGAAGATTGCCCTGCGCAGTGATCCTGCAGTTGATGTCAAACAGGAACCTCAACTTATATACAGTGAGGAAAATAAGTATTTGAACACCCTGCTATTTTGCAAGTTCTCCCACTTAGAAATCATGGAAGGGTCTGAAATTGTCATCGTAGGTGCATGTCCACTGTGAGAGACATAATCTAAAAAAAACAATTCAGAAATCACAATGTATGATTTTTTAACTATTTATTTGTATGATACAGCTGCAAATAAGTATTTGAACACCTGTCTATCAGCTACAATTCTGATCCTCAAAGACCTGTTAGTCTGCCTTCAAAATGTCCACCTCCACTCCATTTATTATCCTAAATTAGATTCACCTGTTTGAGGTCGGTAGCTGCATAAAGACACCTGTCCACCCCATACAATCAGTAAGAATCCAACTACTGACATGGCCAAGACCAAAGAGCTGTCCAAAGACACTAGAGACAAAATTGTCCACCTCCACAAGGCTGGAAAGGGCTACGGGGACATGTCCAAGCAGCTTGGTGAAAAAAGGTCCGCTGTTGGAGCAATCATTAGAAAATGGAAGAAGCTAAACATGATTGTCAATCTCCCTCGGACTCGGACGGCTTCACAGTAGAAATGGTGTTCTTGGGGGAATAGCATCATGCTTTGGGGGTGTTTTTCTGCACATGGGACAGGGCGACTGCACTGTATTAAGGAGAGGATGACCGGGGCCATGTATTGCGAGATTTTGGGGAACAACCTCCTTCCCTCAGTTAGAGCGTTGAAGATGGGTCGAGGCTGGGTCTTCCAACATGACAATGACCCGAAGCACACAGGCAGGATAACCAAGGAGTGGCTCTGTATGAAGCATATCAAGGTTCTGGCGTGGCCTAACCAGTCTCCAGACCTAAACCCAATAGAGAATCTTTGGAGGGAGCTCAAACTCCATGTTTCTCAGCGACAGCCCAGAAACCTGACTGATCTAGAGAAGATCTGTGTGGAGGAGTGGGCCAAAATCCCTTCTGCAGTGTGTGCAAACCTGGTGAAAAACTACAGGAAATCGTTTGACCTCTGGAACTGCAAACAAAGGCTACTGTACCAAATATTAACATTGATTTTCTCAGGTGTTCAAATACTTATTTGCAGCTGTATTGCACAAATAAATAGTTAAAAAATCATACATTGTGATTTTTGAATTTTTTTTTTAGATTATGTCTCTCACAGTGGACATGCACCTACGATGACAATTTCAGACCCCTCCATGATTTCTAAGTGGGAGAACTTGCAAAATAGCAGGGTGTTCAAATACTTATTTTCCTCACTGTATGATGTTCTTCTCCACTATTTCAGTGATGCCCCTTCATGCCTCCCTCTTGCTGACATTTATGCTACTCTGCCCAGACACAGAGAGAACCCAGTTGACTACTGGATAAGACTGAACAAGGCAGTGGATCTGGCTCGGATCAGGCAAGCAGATGCAGGACATGAATGGTGAAGTGGCTCTCATGTTCATCAAACACTGTCCTGACCCACTACTATCCTACGTCCTAAAGTCTATGGCGATTCTTGAGTGGACCTCACGTGATGTTCAGCTGAGGATTGATGATTACCAGAGAGAGCTGAGGGCTAGTGGCAGAGTCACTGGTGCTGCACAACTAAAAAGCCACACAGCCACTGTCACCTCTGAGCAGCCCAGTCCGCCTTTGACGTCCATGGCAATGTCCCACGCCCCTCACTTTCTTCTCTCAAAGGCTAGCAAAATGTGTTATTTGCCTTATCCCTCTCCATTGTCTGTCCCAGTGCAAGACAAATCTCACCTTACTCAAAGTCATGCCTCTGTGTATGTTGTAGGACAGAATCTTTAACAGTGAGAGGAGAGACTTCTCACTCGTATGGTCAACATGTTTCAGGAGATGATGGAGAAAATGCAACAACGTAATACTCCTCATCCAGGTCGGGGTGGGAGATTCCAATGTGCTTCTTGTGAAAGATGTTTCAGAGAGGCAGTGTGTAAGGTCTGAAATGAATCAAGCCACGCCATTTCACAAAGCATGTCAGAGAGTTTTGTCTGTGACTCTTGGCGGCATGTTGGGCAGTGGTTCAATGGCATGTAGCATCAGTGAAACAGCGGAGATAAAACTGAGGGAAGCTGGGGTGTTGACTGACCAAAGACAGATTGATGTTGATGTGGTCCTCATTGGCTGGGGCGGACTTCGTGTCAAGCCCAAATGTGCTTTTGAAATGGAGATGGAAGCGTATGGCTGTAAGATGTTGGTTCCGACGCTTGTCGTTCAGACAGCATGATGAGTTGATACTCGGAACAAACGTTATAAAGCACATCCTGCATCAATCCAAACTGAGTGATTCTTATAGGAAGACTGTGTCCAACCCCTGCCCAACCATAGACCCAGATATTTAAAGCTTCATGTCTATGCTTTCTGATCTAAGCCCTTGGAAAGGTGGAGATGTTCCTGATAAGGTTGGCACAGTCAGGTGTAACTCAGCTACCTGCCTGGCACCCGCTCATGAATATCTCATCTGGGGGAAACTGCCCAACAACACTGCTGTTTCCCCAGGCAGCTCAGTCATGTCATCATGTGTTTTAATCGCAAAGATTGCGAATGCGCTGTGGGGAGACTGATGGGTCCCACTAAAGCTCATCAATACATCTGAAAGGCCTGTGCTGTTGAGGCGCAACACAAAGCTGGCAGATGTCTATTCCTGTGTGGCACTTGAGGACATGGATGTTGCTAAATGCTCAGAGGTTCCCCTGGTCAGTTACAGACAATCAGCTGTGCCACCTACTGCTGATGCAAATTCTGTTGAAGAACAGCTCAGGGCAGTTGGGCTCAGTAATGTTGACATTGAGTCATGTGCAGTGTCAGAGGAGTTCAAGAGACGGATGGCTGACCTTGTCTTGCAGTATGAGGACATCTTTTCACGTCACCATCTTGACTGTGGTAAGGCAAAGGGCTTTGTGCACCGCATACACCTGTCAGACAGCAGACCTTTCAGGCTCCCGTATAGGAGAGTGCCCCCTGGTCAGTACCAGAAGTTGCGGTAAGTGCTGAGTAAGATGGAAGAAAGGAAGATCATCCAGAAATCAAGAAGTGAATATGGATCACCATTGTTGCTTGTGTGGAAAAAAAACGGAGATCTCCGCATCTCTACAGACTTTCGCTGGTTGAATAAGAGGACCCTGAAGGATGCCCATCCCCTTCCACACCAGGCAGATTGTGTGGCAGCACTGTGAGGAAATTGCCTCTTCAGTGCGATGGATTTGACCTCTTTTACAACATGCCACTTCATGGAGACGACAGGAATTACTCTGCCTTCACCACTCCCATGGGTCTGTATGAGTACAACCGGTTGCCACAAGGTCACTGTAACAGCCCTGGGAGCTTCATGCGCATGATGACCAGCATTTTTGGGGATCAAAACTATTTAAGTCTGCTTTGCTACTTGGATGACATGTTGGTGTTTGCACCTGATGAGGAGATTGCCCTCCTCCGCCTGACAATGGTGTTTGATAGGCTGAGCAGCAACAACCTGAAGTTGACCCCTAAAAAGTGCTTCTTCCTCAGTAGGTCTGTGAAGTTTCTTGGCCACATAATTGATGAAGATGGTGTTTCAACAGACCCTGGTAAGGTTGAGAACGTCAGCAACATGTCAAGTGCCGACCTTTTGGAGCCTAATGGTGTGACACTGTCCTAGAAGCGCATAAGATTTTTCTTGGGGATGGTAAATTAATATCAACACTTTGTCCCCAGATACTCTGCCATTGCCAAGCCGCTTTTTGATCTGCTGAAGGGAGTAAAAAGAAAAGGCAAGCAAAACACAAACAAGCTGTCAAGTAGGAAGTTAAGTGCTTATGACCGGACACCGCGGCAGAGTCAAGCTTTTGAATACCTGAAGGCTTCCCTGGTTTACAGTGTTGTCCTAACCCATCCTGACTTTGCCCGTCCCTTCGTGCTTGATGGATGCCTCCCTGGAAGGTTTACGTGCTGTTCTCTCGCAGGTTCAGGAAGGTGAAGCACGGGACAGACCTATTGCTTTCGCCAGCAAGTCATTGTCACACTCCCAAAAGAATTATCCAGCACACCAGTTGGAGTTTCTAGCCTTGAAATGGTCTGTCTGCAACAAGTTCAGTCACTGGATAAAAGGACACAGGTTCACAGTCTGGACGGACAATAACCATTGACTCACATCCTGACAAAGCCAAAGCTAGACTGTTGTGAGCAACGCTGGGTAGCCAAGTTGGCCAGTTATGGCTTTGATCAAGTATCAAGTACATCCCAGGACAGCAGAATGTTGTGGCTGATGCTCTGAGTCGTGTCCCATTTGTCAAGGAGAGTGTTTGCCGCAGACTCCTTGCCGAACCCTATGCAGGTCTTCTGAGCACAGTCAGGGATTTGTCTATACTTCTGTCCAAAATGCCTTCTGGTTGTCAAGTGGCTACAAGAAACCCTCTCCAGCGAGTAGCCATGTGAAGTCCACAGGCAGTCCACAACACATGTCCACCCAGTGTGTCACAATGAAAGATGTGTCTGCTGTGCTACAGTCACACGTTGAGTGGGATGCTGGCCCAAGGCTCCGTGCCTTGGAAGTTCTACAGTATCTACATCAGTGTGTCCTACTTGGACAGGACGCCTTACCTTCCTACACTGAAAAGGACCTCTGTGATAAACAGTTTGAGGATAAGACTCTTGCTTGTGTTATGTCCTATGTTGAAATACACCGGAAACCCTCTAGGAGAGAGAGATTTAACACTAGAAGTGCCGGGATTCCATAACTACTAGAACTGCCGTGAGAGGTCATTTTGACCGCCAGATTCCAAACTCTATAATCTGTCATGATAAATACCTAATTGCAATATTAATGCAGGTATTGTCTCAGGATATTTTTAGAAAAAACGAAATAACACCAAAATGTACAATTTAACGAGTTTAATTACACACTTGAGTTGCCTAGGTGTTTCAATAATTCATATCACGGCATAGTAAAACGTAATTATTTCAAAAATATGGTATGTAAATTAATTCAACATAACTTATAACAGGCAAATAACACCCAAAAGTATCTTATTTGAACATTTATGACCTAACCTAACCTGGCACTGCCTCCGTGTTGGTGTCTGCTGTGGTGACTAGCGCTGCTCGGACCGTGCTCCGCTGCACTTTTCTCCTCTCTAAACTCGTGTCTCAGCTCCTATGCCAGTTGCTGCTTGGACTTCCTCCGGACAATTTCACTGCTGGTGCACTCCTTGGAGAGGATGAGTGCAATGATTCCAGCCAGTTTGAGGAGGATGTACACATTTATATGAACACATAGGCCGCCAGCGGCCATCTAGTTCCTTGTACCGAGCCTTTCACAGAGCCCGGCGCTGCCTTCTGATTCAGAACGCAGTCCAACCACGCCGTATTATTGTCGTTACCTACTCTGGCTTTACCTTCGGCCCCTCGCTGATGCCACTTGTTACTCAAGACCGCTTATGACGTTTCTTAGGCAGAGACGCTGATAGTAACAAAGCAACCAATATGCATGCAAGATTGAAAACAATACCGCGAAAATCCGAACGGTCAATATGACCGTGAATGGCCGAAATGGGTAAAAGTGATATTATTATTATAAGTGTTTAGATTAGATTCAACTTTGTCATTACACATGTACAGGTACAATGCAACGAAATGCAGTTTAGAGAGTTCAGAGAGCCTCAGAGCCGCAGCTATTTAAAGCACCGCCACACACACTCTGAAAAGGATATATGCAGATAGCGAGATAGAATACAAGACATATTAACATAATGCACAAGACTACATACATGAAGGAATAATTGGTATATGGTGTCTGTGTATGCGATTGGAAGATATGAGACACAGACAATAAGCGCTGTTGAAAAACAGCACGGTACAGTCCAGTCTTGACCATGTGTGTGTGTGTGTGGAAGTTAGAGACGCAGACTGACTGCGTTGTTCCAAAACAGCACAGCGCAGC
This sequence comes from Etheostoma nigrum, assembly GCA_029931835.1. NCBI lineage: Eukaryota > Metazoa > Chordata > Actinopteri > Perciformes > Percidae > Etheostoma > Etheostoma nigrum. The sequence continues at coordinate 13,838 of JAQOOF010000231.1, forward strand.
CCGGCCTTGACCATAAGTGATTCGGGAGGATGGGAAAAACAGAAGTCGAGGCTGTCAGATGGATACAGGGCGGGACGGGGGAGGGGGGGGAGTGTATGGTGTGTGTGAAAATGAGTTGTGTGTATGTAATGGGAGCGTCAGTCTCTCTGTGTTGTTAAAAGCTCAGTTCATCCGCAAGACCTTGAGGAGATAAGCCAGTGCAAAGGACGAGATAGAATGTCCAAAACTGTGAGTTGTTTTCCTGCTCGGGTGAAAGGTGGGAAGGGGGGAGGGTAGGGGGGCAGCTTAAACAATTTCATTCCAGTTTAGGTTGACCCGGTGGAAATTTGTCCGAATCAATGTCCATCACTCAATTGCTACCGACCTCAGCGTCATACGAGCATCCAGTTCATGTAGTGATTTTGTCAGTCCATCTACCTTCTCCGCCAGTCCGGTGGTTACCCGCATCAACTCCACCGACTGGGCCCTGATGGAATCAATTCCCTTCTGCGCTTCCAAGGTCCGGTCTGAGATGTTGCCAGACAGTTCACTGGACTGGTCAGCCCTCAGATGTACAGTGCCTTGCGAAAGTATTCTGCCCCCTTGAACCTTTTGACACATTTCAGGCTTCAAACATAAAGATATAAAAAATTTATTTTTTGTGAAGAATCACCAACAAGTGGGACACAATTGTGAAGTGGAACGAGATCTATTGGATATTTTAAACTTTTTTAGCAAATAAAAAACTGAAAAGTGGTGCGTGCAAAATTATTTGGCCCCCTTGCGTTAATACTTTGTAGAGCCACCTTTTGCTGCGATTACAGCTGCAAGTCGCTTGGGGTATGTCTCTATCAGTTTTGCACATGGAGAGACTGACATTCTTGCCCATTCTTCCTTGCAAAACAGCTCGAGCTCAGTGAGGTTGGATGGAGAGCGTTTGTGAACAGCAGTTTTCAGCTCTTTCCACAGATTCTCGATTGGATTCAGGTCTGGACTTTGACTTGGCCATTCTAACACCTGGATACGTTTATTTGTGAACCATTGCTTTGTAGATTTTGCTGTATGTTTGGGATCATTGTTACGGGGCGACGAGGTGAGGACCCAAATGCAGAGAGGAGGAGGCAAGGGCAGGTATACAGCCGTTTATTGGCGAGTGAAACAACAACAAAAAACAGTCCACAAAGAACAATGCATCCAAGGGGCAAAAAGGTCCACAAGTCCAAAAGCTGAAATCCACGGGGGGTCCAGGGAACAGCAGAAGGGGAACAGGTAGACAAGACAGGGTAACTTACAGGGAACACTGGGAGCAGGGACGGGAAGCAGGCAACGGGACGAGGCACAAACAGGTAACAGATCCGGGCTGCATGCAGCAGCGAGACAAAACGACAAAGCACTAGACAAAAGGAACACAGAGGTTAAGTACAAGAGGTAAAGAGGTAATGGGGACCAGGTGAGACATCAGGTGAATCACATTAGGGCGGGGCAGGACAATCAGACAAACAAAGCGAAGCCAGACAAGACAAGACAGGAAGCTAAACTACCAAAATAAAACAGGAAGGAGAACAAACAGACACAGGGGAACACAAGACAGGACCAGCAACATAAGACCAGGGAGAAACAAGGACAAAAACACAAAGAGGCCAAAGAAGAAGGGGGAAAAAAACCCAACCAAAACCCCAAACCATAACAGAACCCCCCCCCACCAAAGACAGATTCCAGATGTCAAAAACCAAAAAAACAAAAACAAAAGAGAACAGAAACAACCCAGAGATGGCGGAAGACACCGGGAAAGGGGGGACCAAGGGACAGGGAAACCCGGGGACCAAAGGGCGCCAAGAGCAGAGGCAGAGCAGGAAACCAGGGGAGAGACAGGAAAAGGAACGAGGACGGGAACAAGGGAGGAACCAAGAGGAGGAAGAGAGGGAAAGACGTAGAGACAACAACTGAGCAAGAGACACGGAGAGAATAAGACGGACAGACACAGGGAGCAACAGAGACAGAGCAATGGAGACGGGGCGAGGACAGAGACAAGCGAGGGATAGGAGGAGAGGGACAGAGAAAGGGAGCCGAAAAGCAACCAGGGGCAAGAACAGCGCGGCACGGAGAGCAGGGCGAAAACCACGGAGAGAAAGCCAGACAGGGACCGACTGAGACAGAGGGGAGAAGGGGACCGAGACACAGAGAGACGAGACCAAGGAGAGGGACGGGACGAACGAGGAGGGGACAAGACGACAAGACAAAACAAGGGAGACACGGACACGGAGACAGAAGACACACACACCAACCAACAAAAAGAGGGAGAGAAATACATAGACAATGGGAGAGGGAGAGTCACAAACACCGGGGCTGAAGAAGGACAACGGGAAGGGAATCAGGAGGCGTGAGAGGATGTGTGAGGGTGCCCAAGAGAGGGCGCACCAGGGGGCCCAACAACGGGCATACAAAAAAGCCCAATAGGGGGCGCACGAGGAAGCCCACGGAGGGGCGCACGAGGGACGCGAGAAAGCCCACGGAGGGGCGCACGAGGGACGCGAGAAAGCCCACAGAGGGGCGCACGAGGAAGACGAGAAAGCCCACGGAGGGGCGCACAAGGAACGCGAAAAAGCCCACGGAGGGGCGCACGAGGGACGCAAAAAAGCCCACGGAGGGGCGCACGAGGGACGCAAAAAAGCCCACGGAGGGGCGCACGAGGGACGCAAAAAAGCCCACGGAGGGACAGGACCGGCTTGGACTGGACAGGCACGGATCGGGCCGGCGTGGACATAGAGGGAACAGACTGTGACGGGACGGGTGGAGACGACGTGACTACCGGCGGACTGGGTTTGGAAGGTAATGTCACAGACCCGCTTATGGGAGTGTGCTAAACCTAGGAATACCAGTAAATCTTTCCACTGACAAACAGGACAGCAGGCAACTCGGCTCAAATATAACACTTATTCTAAACAGTTTTAAAACTAGCAACAAACGAATGATTACAAAACACAAATAAGAGATTAGAAATCAAGTACTAAGGTTAAACACGCTAAAAATAATGTTCTTATCGTTCATGTTCAATGTTCTGTATAGTCCGTGGCAATGGCTGTGCAAGGGGCGGCCGCGTCCTGCTCCTGGAAACTGGGCTCTTTCTTTTGCCGGTCCACGCGGTGTCCTACGCCTCTCGTTGGCCGACGCTGGGGGAAAACAGGGAGAGCACTCTCAATGAACAGATCACAAACAGTTCTTGTGCCCACACACTCTCCGAGGGTAGGTGGCAGACTTTCCTTTACTCATCTATTTCCTCGCGTTGTATCTCTCTCTAGAGTGGCTGCCGTCAATCCTTCGCCAAGCCGTCCGTTCGTCCCGGTTACCGCTATCCTCCGTGTCCGTAGGGCTTCCTTTCCTCGACGTCTGCTCTGCTCTCCTGCTCCCGACCTGTGCTGTCCCGGCCGTGTCCTTCCCTTCCCTTTACTGCACTCCTGCTCTCCTTTTAACAGCCTGCACTCTCACACACCTGCTTCATTAAGTCCAGGTGTTTTCAATTGTCTTTGCCTCAGCCCATTAAGTCTGGGCGACCAAAAAAGGAACAAGGGGGAGGGGCTCCAGTCTTGTCAAGGGTGGACACAACCAGTCTATACATAAAACTAAACCCAACCCAAAACATGCAATAATAAGTCATGCAGTAATAAAACATGCAATAGTAAATCACACAATAATAAAACATGCAATAGTAAATCACGCGATAATAAGTCATACAATAATAAAACATACCATAGAGGAACATGCGGATGCCCAACAACAAAACCCATGCAACAACAAGGAAAAATCACAGCACGCGCATGCAGACACCCCACCAATAAAAATCCACCTCTGACAGTAATTTGGATGGGGCAGACGCAGGGTAAGCGAGAAAAACGGGAACAGAAACGGAGACAGGGACAGAGATGGTGACCGGGACAGGGACAAACACTGGGACAGACACAAACACGGGGACTGAGACAAGCACAGGGACAGACAAGGGCACAGGGACAAGCACGGGGACAGGGACACGAACAGGCACGGGGACAGGGACACGAACAGGCACGGAGACAGGGACAGGGACAGACACAGTGACTGGGACAAACACAGAGACAGGGACAGACACAAGACCAGGGAAACCAGGACTATGTGAACTTGACACATGGGGGGAAGGGATTCCTGGGGATCTGGGACTAGGGCCAGGACCCCAGGAAGCCCGGGGACTGGGTCCCGGGGGATCCCTGGAACCGGGACCAGGGGGACCCCGGGAGCCAATGCCCAGAGAGGGCAGAGGCCCAGACGACGGCTGGGGGTCGGGGGCACCGACCGTCGACCGAGGGCCACAAACGTTGGCCGTCGGCCGAGGGCCGGGACCACCGAGCCTCAGCCGGGGGTCAGAGGTGTTGGGTCTATGGTCACGTTCGGGGGGTCCGGTCGGTCGGTCTGGGTCTGGGAGTCCGGTCTGGGGGTCCGGTCGGCTGGTCTGGGTCAGGGGGGCTGGTTGGCCTGTCTGGGTCAGGGGGGCCGGTTGGCCTGTCTGTGGGCCCGGCCGGTCAGGGTCAGGGGGACCGGTCGGCCGGTCAGGGTCATGGGGGCCGGTCGGCCGGTTATCCGCCTCGTCGGCGGGAGCCGGCGGCTGGGGGTCCGCCTCGTCGGCGGGTGCCGGCGGCTGGGGGTCCGCCTCGTCGGCGGGTGCCGGCGGCTGGGGGTCCGCCTCGTCGGCGGGTGCCGGCGGGTGCCGGCGGCTGGGGGTCCGCCTCGTCGGCGGGAGCCAGCGGCTGGGGGTCCGCTTCGTCGGCGGAGGCAGCGGTCGACTGGGGGTCCGCCTCGTCGGCGGGAGCCGGCGGCTGGGGGTCCGCCTCGACGGCGGGAGCCGGCGGCTGGGGGTCCGCCTCGTCGGTGGGAGCCGGCGGCTGGGGGTCCGCTTTGTTGGCGGAGGCAGCGGTCGGGCGGGAGCTGGCGGCTCGGGGTCCGCGGCGGCGGCGGCTGGGGGAGGTCCGTCTCCCGGGGCCTACAGGTCAGGGCAGGTTCTGGCGTGAAGCGCCGAGATGTCCGACGGGGGCCCTGATGTCCCCCTTCACGTCCCCGGCCCCCACGGTTTCCAGAAAAAACGGCCAGGCGGGTGCCCTCAAAGACCTGTCCGTGCTTCTCCTCTTTCTGTTTGAGCCACCCATGAAAGTGCTCGAACAGAGAACTGCACACCCTGGACTCCTCTCCGGGGGGAACCACGGGAGGTCGGGGAGGAGCCGGTGAAGGAACCGGCGGGGTAACAAACACTGCTCCAATAGCCACTGTTTTGGTGGGTCCAGGCGTAGGCGGGCAGGTGAGTGAGCCAGTAGACGAGGTTAACCGGAAACCCTCTAATCTCTGCCTAACGTCTTCCAGACGTGGAACAAAGTGGCTCACCCACGGCCCCTCCTTGAACCACCTCTGCTGTGTGGCAATCCTCCCAAGAAGGGGAGCCTGCTCGGCGGGGCCCGAGTTTGACAGTGCGGCTACAGTTTCTTCAAACTCCGACACCCTAGCCTCGAACAGGCGCCTCTCCGCTGGGTCCATACTATGGCTTTTGTCGTTCTGTTACGGGGCGACGAGGTGAGGACCCAAATGCAGAGAGGAGGAGGGAAGGGCAGGTATACAGTCGTTTATTGGCGAGTGAAACAACAACAAAAAACAGTCCACAAAGAACAATGCATCCAAGGGGCAAAAAGGTCCACAAGTCCAAAAGCTGAAATCCACGGTGGGTCCAGGGAACAGCAGAAGGGGAACAGGTAGACAAGACTAACTTAAGTAACTTACAGGGAAGACTGGGAGCAGGGACGGGAAGCAGGCAACGGGACGAGGCACAAACAGGTAACAGATCCGGGCTGCATGCAGCGGGGAGACAAAACGACAAAGCACTAGACAAAAGGAACACAGAGGTTAAGTACAAGAGGTAACGAGGTAATGGGGACCAGGTGAGACGTCAGGTGAATCACATTAGGGCGGGGCAGGACAATCAGACAAACAAAGCAAAGCCAGACAAGACAAGACAAGACAGGAAGCTAAACTACCAAAATAAAACAGGAAGGAGAACAAACAGACACAGGGGAACACAAGACAGGACCAGCAACAAAAGACCAGGGAGAAACAAGGACAAAAACACAAAGAGGCCAAAGAAGAAGGGGGAAAAAAAACCAACCAAAACCCCAAACCATAACAGATCATTGTCTTGTTGGAAGATAAATCTCAGGTCTTTTGCAGACTCCAACAAGTTTTCATCAAGAATGGTCCTGTATTTGGCTGCATCCATCTTCCCCTCAATTTTAACCATCTTCCCTGTCCCTGCTGAAGAAAAGCAGGCCCAAACCATGATGCTGCCACCACCATGTTTGACAGTGGGGATGGTGTGTTGAGGGTGATGAGCTGTGTTGCTTTTACGCCAAACATATCGTTTTGCATTGTGGCCAAAAAGTTCAATTTTGGTTTCATCTGACCAGAGCACCTTCTTCCACATGTTTGGTGTGTCTCCCAGGTGGCTTGTGGCAAACTTTAGATGAGACTTTTTATGGATATCTTTGAGAAATAGCTTTCTTCTTGCCACTCTTCCATAAAGGCCAGATTTGTGCAGTGTACGACTGATTGTTGTCCTATGGACAGACTCTCCCACCTCAGCTGTAGTTCTCTGCAGTTCATCCAGAGTGATCATGGGCCTCTTGGCTGCATCTCTGATCAGTCTTCTCCTTGTCTGAGCTGAAAGTTTAGAGGGACGGCCAGGTCTTGGTAGATTTGCAGTGGTCTGATACTCCTTCCATTTCAAAATGATCACTTGCACAGTGCTCCTTGGGATGTTTAAAGCTTGGGAAATCTTTTTGTATCCAAATCCGGCTTTAAACTTCTCCACAACAGTATTACGGACCTGCCTGGTGTGTTCCTTGGTCTTCATGATGCTCTCTGCGCTTTCAACAGAGCCCTGAGACTATCACAGAGCAGGTGCATTTATACAGAGACTTGATTACACACAGGTGGATTCTATTTATCACCATCAGTCATTTAGGACAACATTGGATCATTCAGAGATCCTCGCTGAACTTCTGGAGTGAGTTTGCTGCACTGAAAGTAAAGGGGCCGAATAATTTTGCACGCACCACTTTTCAGTTTTTTATTTGCTAAAAAAGTTTAAAATATCCAATAGATTTAGTTCCACTTCACAATTGTGTCACACTTGTTGGTGATTCTTCACAAAAAATAAAAATTGTATATCTTTATGTTTGAAGCCTGAAATGTGTCAAAAGGTTGAAAAGTTCAAGGGGGCCGAATACTTTCGCAAGGCACTGTAAAACCTTCATCCTCTCAATCACTCCATGTAGGCACTCTTGAAGTTCCCCAGACAGCTGATGGGTAAATTTGCTGGCGGCTGTCTTACCAATTTTACAATAGGTCAGTGAGACCCCAACTCCGATGATCAGGAGCCCCACCAACAGAATTCCAATTATCCAAATATCTTCAACGTCTTCCACAGTGAGAACGTCCAGGCAGGCCGCTTGCCAATTCTCCCAGGAATCGCGAGCGTAGCCTGCAGGGAATGTCCCACTGGGACACGACGGCTCCCCCGGTAAAACATGTTTGGGTGAAAAAATCTTGTCAATAGCGCTGAGTGACCAGTTGGCAGGTGGCGAGAGTTTTATGGGATCGGTACTTTCACGTCTTTTGATTTCCGGAAAGGATCTAAAGGGATCGAACATTGTCCTTGGTGACAGAGTGCTTGTAGACAACAAGACAGAAAGAGGAAAAAGGAAACTTGCTGACCGATGGGACTCAACCATCTACACTGTTGTTGAGGTGAATGAAGGGATGCACACCTACAGGATCTGTGATACACTCACGGGGAAGGAGAAGGTGGTCCACAGGAATCTGCTTATGCTGGCAAATTTCTTCCCTGTGGGGTAAGCTTATGACATGTCTGATTTTACCTCATCCATGCCTGCTGCACCTCCTCAGGTACAGGAAGTGATGATGTGGGAGAGGCAGGAGAATCCACGTTTGGGAGAGTGACTGACTCTCTTTGTGCTGCCAGTGAAAGCCTTTTTTACTGAATGTGGCAGACACTCACCTGTAACTGTGGTAGAGGGACAGAACTCCTTGACTGACTCAGAATCTGTTGACTCTGTGAGGAGGACTTTTAAATGGATTACACAGTTGTCTGTACCAAGCCTGTTGCAGGCGGATGCTGCTGATATGACAAGTGTGGCTTCTGGCTCCCAGGCCGCCTTTATCTCACCTGGGGGCATTTCAACAAAGCAGTCTGTGCCCAGTGTCTTTAGCCCTGTGACTGCTGTGGACGTTCGAACACATGTAAGACACCCGACACTCTGCAAATGGTTAACCAGGTTCCACCTATGTACTTTGACAACACTGATGCACAGACACGGGTCAGGTCGAGGTTTGGTCGCTTAGTCAGGCCTGTTAACAGGGTCATACATACCATGTCTAGGCAGGAGGTTGTTCAACGTTGAGGTGGTTCGCAAATCTGAGTTCCGGGCTAGAACCATATTCCGATAGCCTGGGCCGTTGTGCTCCAAAAGTTGTTTTTGCATTAGTAGAACGCTCCGTTTTATTTTCTACTGTGGTGGGCCTACACGATGCTATGGTTTGGGGATTTGTGGGGTGCACAAAGGCAACCTGTTACCAGTTGTTGGATTGAGTGGTAAGCGCTGCTCTCATACTACTTCATCCATTTGATGTTGGTTCTCTTGATACTGGCCCTTGTGGTTTGTTGATTTGTATTGTTGTAATTAGTACATGTCCTTTAGCTGGTGCTCCATTTTAATAAAATTCAGTGGGAGTGGGTGTAACGGAGTTAAAAATGTATTTTATTAATTCTAATTTCCAATTTATATTCTATTTAATTTAAAATATCAGTTAATGTTTTGTTGGGTATTTGTGAATTTCATCTTATTGAGTACAATTCATTTATCAAACCGCTATTGTTTCCTGCAGAGATGTTGTTACTGCATTGCGCCTCTTTTGTGCCTCCTATGTTGCCGTAGTTTCCAGTTTCCCCTCACAATAACATCTTGTATTGCTTAGGTTGGTCGTGTGTAAAATGCTGCTGCGCTATTTCATTGTTTTCTTTGAAGATTGTGTTGTGACCCTTCGATACAGTGTTAACTGTTTTGTGCCATTTTTAGGGTTTAATGTAACTTGTAATGACGCATTGTCTAACTCTTTCTTTTTGCGCCGTTTTCGCGTGCTTGCTGTATAATTTCAATTTATTTTTATTTATAGTATCAATTCACAACAAGAGTTATCTCAAGACACTTTACAGATAGAGTAGGTCTAGACCACACTCCAGAATTCACAAGGACCCAACAGTGTCCTCCAGAGCAAGCAACAGTGCGACAGTGGCGAGGAAAAACTTCCTTTTAGGCAGAAACCTCGGTCAGACCCAGGCTCTTGGTAGGCGGTGTCTGACGGGCCGTTTGGGGTTAGAATGAAAAGTGGCAATTACAATCCCAAAAAAATAGTAGTTGTTAGTAGTCCTTTGTAGTCGGCATAGCAGAGTGTAGCAGGAGGAACATGGCATCGCAGAGCGTGTAGCGGGACCATGGCGACAGCTGCAACCTTGATTTTGGAGCCTCCTTGATCCGAGGAAATATGATGGGGGAAAAAGAACATGAGGACTCCGGGGAGTCGTTATAATGTAAATAACGAAGGTATATTATGAGTGTGTGAATTCTGTTGTGTGATGTTTAGGTGCATATGGTGTTGTTAACGCTGGAAACAGACCATTCATGTGATTACTGTTCATTGAAGCTGCTGGAGAGTGTGGAGCATTGTTTCTCATGTACTGTACTGTACTCGGGTTGGGTTTCCCCAGGACAATAACGTCTTATATTGCTGAGGTGCAAATGGTGTTGTTAACACTGGAAACAGACCACTGATGTGATGTTGTCTTCTGCAGAAAAATAAATTCCAGTTGAAGTGGTTCCCTTTCACACCCTGTCCACATCCGTTACACATATTATGCTTATTATTAAGTTCATCATTTTGTTTTGAGGATGTATCAGAATGGGTTTACATCGTTTAATTTTCAAAAAACACCATATTTTTGTTGTACTGCACATTGATGCAGCTCCTCTTTTCACCCTATGTGTTTAGGTCTATATACAGTGTGAGGCATCACACTTTTATCCCATCTTTGTTGGGAATCGCACATGTGCAGTAGCTATGTACTGCTAGTTAGATCCTAGCGTTGCTAGTGGTTAGCCACCTCGTTCTAAATGGCAAAACACTGCTACAACACACACAAGTTCACTAATTTACAAAAGAAATTGTATAGAACTACTTACATGTCCCTTGTCTGCAGGTATTCCAAGCAAAGATGGAAGTGCGCCCTCGTTTAGAAGAAGTCTCCCTGCTAATCCTGCCTTGTACTGAGTGACGTTGGAGAAACAGAGAGCTGATGTGGTATTAGTTGAAGACGTTAGCACACACCAAATGTTGTGATGACATAAGCTATGTTTCCATCTACACAATTTTATCCAAATTAAGTGATATTGAATGTAAATTGCCTTATGGAAACAGTAAAATTTGATGGAATTTCATGAATATCGAAAGGAAATACGTTCGGTCTCATTGGATTTTATGTTCTCGATATACGGCTCATGCAATAAATGTTGATGGAAACGTTATTTGGCAAATAAATAATGAATTTTGGTTAAGTTTTGGGTCATTTAATGGTTGCAACCCGCCACAAAACGAAGAAGAAGTTTTAGTTCATTTCCGCCCAGTATTTCCGCTCTGTTTGCACACATGGCGAGTGTCAACAAAGACAGATGGAAGTGGACGGACAAGGAGACGAGAGACTATTTGAATTCTATTTACGAGCAAAATACAATGGCTATTTTAGATAGCAAAAATCTAAGAAATGCCATAATTTATCAGGAACTCACGAAGGAATTGGCCGACAAAGGTTAGGACTGTTATGCCGCTTTTCCACTGCGTGGTATCTACTCAACTCGCCTCGACTCTACTCGCCTTTTTTGGTTTTCCATTATGAAAAAAAGTCCCTGGGACCTGCTACCAGGTACATTTTTTAGTACTACCTCAGTCGAGGTTCCAAGCGAGCTGAGGCGATACCAAAAGGTGATGTGGAAACCTGCAGACTACTGGTTGGTCGGATCACTGCGTTTTTAGCAAACAAGAGTGCGGAGTGTGTGTCCGGAACAAACGGGACATTTAAAAAAAAAAATTAGCCAGACACCGACAGATTATCTAGTCTCTGCACTATTCTCACTTTCCAACTGTTCAATATTAAGGGCTATATATTAGGGGATTTATGTCGTTTCCAATATTGCACACTGTTACTTTAAAAAAACAAGACAATATATCAAAGAAAAGTTTTTATTTAGCTTTTCAAGTAGCGCATCAAACCCTCCCATACATCCCGGTCTTCTTCCTCCGCACCCTGTGACAGTGTCCCCCACGGATCTGCTGTCCCAGATGCATCCCAGTAATTGTCATAAGCCATGAATCTCATAAAAATTATACGAAGCACAGCAGGTCAGAACCAGAGATTTCACCAGTCGTACGTCAAACGCCCACCAGACGGTCTGCGGCGGCAATTTTGCAAAGCGTTAATGCTCTGAAAAACAAACAGTACACAGCAGACATATTTTGGTGTGTAATCATGGTTGCTAAAGTTCATGTACTTTATATAGCGTATAGTAAATAGTGACCAGGGCCCCTAACACATTCAAATGTTAGCTAATGTTACCAGGAAACTTAACTTACCCTTTCGTGTCGGCAAACAATAGTCATGTTGACGTCTGAACACCGTCGGACTTCCCAAACTCCTGTTTTTTTTAGCGGTGATTTTTGTTGCTTATCAGCTTCTTTTGAAACAAAACATTTCTTCTGGCTGTGGCGAGTAGCCGACGTGCTGTTGTGAATCACGTTGAAAATTACGTCATCACGCGTAGCTATGGTGACCAGCCACCCTGAGGCGTTACTCAATCTGCAATGGAAAACGGACGCAGAATGCGTCAAGTTGAGTAGAGTCGAGTCGAGGCAAGTCGAGTCAAGCTATAACCAGCAGTGGAAAAACGCCAACAGGTCTGCTGCTGGTAGCACTCTGTCTCTGCTCTCCTCCTCCCCACTGTCTGTCCTTAATTGCAGGAGTGAAGCCTCATGTGCGGGAGTCTGACTCTTTGTCAGATCATAGTCAAGACGACCACGTTAGCCTCGCTGCTGACGCTACATGTTTATACTAGTTTTTTGTGATATTTGCTTGTCCTGATTATTCTTTGTCTGCCACAGTTCTGTGAACCTGACTCCTGCTGCCACTTCACTCCTGCTATCCACACTGGATCTTTGGATATTTGGACACAGACCCTCAGAAACACGTTATTACACACGCCCTGTACCCTGGATTTGTATTGGATTTTGGACTTGGCTTTTCCTTGTTGCATCTCCTAACTTGGACATTGGAATAAACCTGTTAAGCTATCATTTTTGTCTCCGCTATGTCTGCATTAAGGTTTAACCTACAGGTAACAACGACAAGCCATGGGACGTCCTCCCGGTTAAATGGAAGGCGCTCAAACAGCGAGACATGTCTCAAAAGGTTGTCTCACAGCGGTGCCGGAGGGAAAATAAAAGCCAAGTTGCATCTACATTATAGCGATGTGTTGTTAGTGTTGTTTTCTTAATATAGCTTGATATGTCGCTATCTGCTGGCACATAAGCATTGTGACAGCTTGTCCAATATTGATCATGTGTTGGTAGACAGCGCGATCCATTTTTTCTAGATAAACTTTGTTTGCTTGAATGCAATTCAGTACGAAAATGAATGGAAACAGCTTAAAATGATTCAAATCAATTTGGTATACCAATTTGATCATTACGCAGGTTATTTGCTTTAAAGCCGTTGGATGGAAACACACTTTCACCAGCTTTATTCTCATGAGTTTTTTACCAAACTTCAGAACATTCGATTGACAAGTAGATGGAAACTTAGCTACTGACGGCCCTGCCAATCTCGACCAGCTCCCCCGGAGACTGAAGGCAGGACACATTCAGAAAACTGTATCTCACTCCAAACAGCCTAGATTTTTTTTTGTGTGTGTGGAAGCACCAGAGACACAAAACAACACCCCAAATCCCAGAAAAAAGTGTTTTTTTTCCATAATTTGGGAACTTTAATAAATAGATTATGACATTATTATATCAATAAGAATGTATTGGCCCCCAGGGGGAAGTTCACAAACTACCCAGCAGTATGTAAAACAATTATATATTATAGATATATAGACTAAAAACATTGAATTATCTCCACATTCAACAGCTGCAACATTAAAATGATGAATAAATGAATGCAACAATATTTACATTCCAACGATACATAATATATATTATAAAGCCAGTAAACATATTTGTTTATCAAACCAAGATGTTGTTTTCTCGTTCCAAATGTTCCAAAAAGCCTTATTTGCGTATTAAAATCATAAAAACTTCATTCAGGGGGAAAATGCCCTCAGTCCACCTCTACCAGATTTTAGTTTCATATCTTGCCACATTTATACAATACTGTAGTTTTCTTGTCTGTTTTCTTGTTTTCTGTTATGTAGCTAGTAAAGAAACCGTCACCAGCATGTCTAAATAACCATGTTCTACTAATTAAATACATGTTGATCCTGAATCATAATGCGGATATGGATAATATGGATTCAGTCCCTGTTCTGATGAATTTTGCTTTTGCTCCTGCACTTACATCATTTCCCTACATGGCTGGATGAAGTTATCTTACCTTAGGACAGATTTTTTTTTTATAACCATACACTGTTGAAAAAAAATAGCCTGTTCTTATTCACAATGATAAGCTCATCCAAGAAACAGGGAAACAAAAAGGAGGGAGAGAGAACAAGGAAGAAGACAGAGTATGACTTAGAGATAGAGATGGAAGGAATAAAAGAGAGAGAATAAAAGGGAGAGGGAGACAGACTGAGATGAGATGAAGGGAAAGCCAGAGCACTTCAAACAGCTCTCAGCTTGTTCCATGTGCAGTAATAATAAATGGGGCTTCATTATTTAGTTGTGTATGTCTGTAGTGCTGCTGCCAGTTGCATTGCAACACCCCAGCCTACTTATCACTCCGTCATTCTCCTATTTATTAATCTAGAAAAGAGACAAGAAATGTTTGAAGAGTGTGTAAGTGTGGGGGAATACACAATCCTGCCCGGTGCATGTGAGGATGCGTGTGTGTTTGTATGTCTATTTTGCCAAGGGAGGTGATTATCTATTTACCGATATGCCACCCACACAATCCCATGACCCTTTATTGTGGGGGCTGGAAGAGAGAGGTAAAGAGACAGAGAAAAACCGAGAGAAAGAAATTGAGAGACAGAGAGATTTCAATATTATTATTGTTCCTCGTACAGTGCCATCGTTGAAGCCCCTGAGAATAACAAGACCTCAACTTCATCATATCACCTTGCTAGGCAACCTTTGACAAGTGCTGAGGGGGAAAAAGGTAATACTCCAGGTTGTGAGTTTCTCTCTTGAAGCTAGGGTGGATGGCTCTAATCAAAGGCCAGTGCTGGCCCCATTAGCAGGTATCGTACCTGCTCGGAGGTGTTAACCCCAGCAGCTAACCTGCAAGGGGGGGGGGGGGGGTATGAGGTAGAGGGAGCATTTAGATGGGCTGCAGAGTGTCTTACTTCAGCCTATGTTGAGTTAAGGTGCTAACTATCTGTGATGGGCAACTTCTAGTGACCTACTCTGCAGACTAAATTACTGTGAGAGGGTGTGTTCCTGAAGAGTCAGCCTGGCTATGCATACCATACCATGCTCTTTCCCACTATATAGAATATATATCTCTCTCTCTCTCAGTCAAGACAGTCAACATCACCATAAACATGTGTTTTATTTTGAAAATTTGTTATATTTTGTAATGCATCTGGCCTCCCTGTGACCTTAATTACCTACCTGGCTTGACCCATTTGCCTGCGGCTTGCGGAAGAAATAGAGGAGACGCTGAAATGATTGCTGCAGCGTGAGGGAAAAGTGTGTTTTTGGTGTAAGATGCCTCAAGATGCCTGTCTGTATGCCTGTCTTTTTATCTTAGTTTGCCACAAAACTTAAAATTTGGCAAATTCTTGCAAACTTGAGCTGCTGGCGAAGACAAACCAACCTTTCTCTCTCTACCAGCGGTACATCCAAATGGCCAATGATTAAACATGTCCATCATCATCATTGGACCGTGATGATATCTGCATTCTCCATTTTCTTCAAACTTCACTCAGTGTTTTGATATCAGGAATATGATTTATTTTATTGATAATAGCTCAGGGAAATGTCCAGCCCTCGGCCACTAAGCCTTCACAAAATGTGTCCCCTTGAAAAGTATACTGTAGTTGAATTAGCTTTGTGCAGTCCCATTTACCTGGTTTCATATTTGTTGTCATAAGCTGTTACCCCTACCCACCCTCAACACTTGGTCACAAAACAACAGACAACATAAATTTTATTGGATATTAGTTTCATTAAACAACTGAGCAGAGGAAAGTGGTTGTGCTTGGTACATACTGTACCTGGCTATACGCCATTAGGTAAAGGTTTCTACACAAGGTGTCTTTCTAAAAGTGCTGTAGCTAAATTTGAGGAAGTAATTCTGTTGGCATTTAATTCAATGCAATGCCTCAGTATTTTAATGTGTGAAATGTATTCCCTCCCAAATTGTTCCTACAGGTGTTTGATACTGCAGCTGATGTTGAGACAACTCTCAATCTTCCTGCAGTCCTCGCCTGATACTGCCTGGTATACATTTCATTTAGATTCATTAATAGACACATTATATATCATATCGGCCATTCATCTTGAGTTTACAAATGTTTACACAAGGTAACATGTATTCCCACGTTGCTATGACTTGAAGTTTCAGGTGCAACAGGGCAAGTCACAATTAAAGTTTGGATGATCAGCTTTGAGATCTGTGTAATCGCTGAGGGCATCACACCAACATTTGCAACAGGACTTGCTGCTGTGTTCGCAATCAACTATATATTCAACCTTCAGTATCAATTCATTCAGAGGTAAAACCCCTTCAGTCCTTGTAATCATTTTATGGATATATACAATTAAATTAATGTGTTTGTATTTTTTGCATACAATGGTATCAGTACTGTACACATACTGTATGTCATTCATGTCCATTCTATTTGTGAAGAAAGACAAAAAACAATTCATTGCATTTAATTTAATGTACACAAAACAGTACGTTGCTGCAAACCCACTCTGGTCAATTTTGATTTCAGACACTTCATTGGTATAAACCCAGAGAGAGGGACAAAGGCCAAAAGGGGCAAGGTTGTCTCCAAGAAAAAAGGTGTTTTCGTCCAGAAGAAGTCTTCTGCAGTCAATACACACGTCGCCATGCTACTGAAAAATCTCCTTGACTTTGAATGGAACTTCATATAGATCGGTGAGCTCTTTAATCTTGCGCTCTTTGTTTTGACAGTCTGGCATTGCCACATTAAGCCACAAGAGAACTGGTATTATTAACTTTATAAGCATTAGCTTGTATACTGTACATTCCTGATTGTACAGTTTATTTATTATTATGATTAGGCTTGTTTGTTGTTTGACAGTGGCAACACTGGAATAATGCTGCAGAGAGGAACAGCGGCTACCAAAATGATAGTCATCTCTCCTGGATCCACAAGAACTAAGAGGTAAAAACACAAGCCTACCTCACAGGACTATTTTAAGAGGTAAAAACACAAGCCTACCTCACAGGACTATTTTAAGAGGTAAAAACACACAAACACATCCCTAAATGATGCATATTATTGATGTATATTGTCCAAATGTTCTACTGTACTAGTTTCAAAATGGCCTTACTTGTTTCAAAATGTTCTTAAGTTTGTTTTTCAAATGTTGCCAATTCTGCATATTTTCAGAATGTTATTATGAAAGTGTATTACATTACATACAGTATGTGTTAAATACTGTATGTAAATCTTTAAGTTGACTTTTGAGGAAATTTTAATCTAACTCTAAGTTTATTACCATAGTTTAAAGCAGACACTACTAGGCTGTTTGTTTGCCACTAGAAATCTCTTTTCAGCATTGTCCAACAAGGTTTATTTTCTTTTCTTTTTTGAAAGTAGCAGTATTCATTTTGACATTGACATTGCTCTTTGAAATAAAGATATTTGATTTTTTTGTTTTTATTGCCCTAAGAATAATGAAGTCAATTGCAATGAAGGAAACTGCAATTTAGTTCAACAGAATATATTGTAATTTTCAAATAATCACAGAAATATGCTGCATGTTTTTTTACTTCATTTAACAGTGTGAATACAGAAATATACTGTATTTCTGGTTTGCAGACTACTACTGTAAAGTTAGTTTACAGTATGGATAACGTAAAATTACGGTATATTGCTGGCGTCTTTGCCGCCAGCTCTTTACTGTAAATTATAGAAATACAGAAACATACCGTTTTTCTGTTTTACAGACAACTACCGTAAAGTCATTTTACAGCAGCCATACCCATACTTTGTAGCCTTCTGGAAGGCGTAGGGCGATTATGGCAAGCCATTTTAACATTGAATAACTAGACTGGATACTTATTGCAGATATCCGTAATTTTATTCTTCCCAGTCAAAAAGAACGTTGCAGATATCCACAATGAAATTCTTCCTATCCACAGTTGTTATTTTAGATGTCCACAATGTGATTCTTCCTAGGATGACTGATTGCCATTCATGTGTATTGGGCTTTAAATTTGAGATATCCACAATGTCATTTTTGCTATACAGAATTACATTCTAGATATCTGTGATAGAATTCCTATTAGGAAGATCCAGTTGTTGCTTTAATTTCAGATATCCAAAATGGAAAACAATTCCAGATATCCATGATGCAATTTTGAATATTTTAAATGCATTTTGACTAGTACAAATCTAATTATGGACATCCATAATTTGCTAAATGACTAGTAAAAATGCAATTTCAGATATCTACAACTAGAATGATGATTAGAAACAATGCAATTGCAGGTATCCACAAACATATTGTGGATATCTTTTTTTAATTTATTTTGGTGTCCATGTTCTTGTCTTTGTCTCAAACGTTGAAAGTGTGATTTCACAAACATTTGGGTTACCTCAAAAAGTCTTGTATATTGTTCAGTAGCACCTTGCCAACAAACCCTTACAGAAAAATCACATGCATATAATGTAATATAAGATAATGGTCATCTGTATTTTTTTTCAAAAGTTCTTCTGTGTGGGACACACCCTGAGACACCACTCATTGCCCCTAGTCTTCAACTAGCAACACATTGTTGATTATGGTAGCTCCAGATGTGTGAATCACTGGACACATCTGGGCAGTGAGTGGGCAATTGAGAGACTGGATCAGGCTGTTCACAAAGTGAGGTGAGAGTTGAGCAATGTTATGTATTATCTTCAGTGTTGGGCAGGTTCCTTCCAAAATGTAATACATTATAGATTACAAGTTACTGTCATTTGAGAGTATTTAGTTATATAATAATCTTACTGTTTCTGAATTGTAATGTGTTACACTACTTTTGAGTTACTTTCACCAAAATAACAGCAGAAGTTTGACTTTGCAGCTCCTCTTTATCCACTTTACATCATATATTATTCATAATATTTTGTACAATTATTATTAATATGCAAAGTAACTAAAGCTATGAAAATAGTTAAGTAAAACGTACAATAGGCAAGTGGGAGAAAATGATAATGATATATATAAATAAAATAAAAGTACCTTACAGTTGTATTGAAATGCAGAATTGTTGTAAAATATTTGTTTAAAGCACTTGAATAAGAAATTCATGTTCAACAGCTTCCGCGTATGAATGTGGAACTGTGTGAATCAGGTTTCTCAGTGAATAAATAAAGGTTAAATAAAAATAAAATGTGTGTGATTGAAACTCACTATTTACATTATTTACAGTACTTGATTTCCAGCTGATATTTGAAAACACAACCTTATTTGTTTAAGAGTAATTTAGTTTTACTGTGAAGCATCACAGGAAGTGCTTTTATTTTGAAGCAGCCTACACGGAAGTTGTCTGTTGTGTACTGTCGCTAGCTGACTGAGATGGATGTGAGACTAGATGCAAAACATGTCCGTCAAGCTTAAGTTGTTCACTTTATAGTTTGTAAAAATGTAACATATTGGACAGTAAATGGTTAAAGTAATAATATTACCGAAATTTAATTAGCGATGTGTTATATTGTGTGCGCACATACACACACACACACATTGCCTAATTTCCCCTATAAAGCAGGGAAATTGGACCAGTGTAACAGCATTAGTGTATCTAGTGTAATTGCTAATTTTACCTTCAATTAATGTGCTGGGAAACAGCAGAAGCTGTGTACGACTTGACTCAAAGATACAGGAGTGTAACACTGATTAAATGACACGGGAAAAAAACCTGAAGAAAACTCTACATTAACATATACCAGGGCTGTAGTACAAGACTGTTTTTCTATGGTCTCGGACTTGTCTATGACTCTCTGGTATTTTGACTCAGACTTGTCTCGGTCTTGGCCACTGGTCTTGCCAAATATGGCTTTTGGTCTCGACCGAGTCCAGGTGTCTTTATTATGTTCATAATAATATTGGAGGGTAAGTGAAACACAGCTTGGACAGGGATGTTGTTTGGCTTTTCACAAGTTTAGCTAACGCTACGCCGACGTTTGCTAATGTTAGCACAACAGCATTAGCCTAGCCTGCTAGGTAAATATTAAAACTGCCTTTTTCTTTCCTATATCTGCATCCACGTTGTCAGCATATGACCTGTGGTGTTAGTGCTCCTTTTGTACCATAATTTTATTGAATGAAATATTAAGCTTCGCTCCTATGAGATCCTACGAGAACCTGTTGTGATGTTTAAAATGGAGACACACATATTGTGCCTTAGCTAGCTAAGTTTCAAGTGGACAGATCCCTGATGACATTGTTTTACAAATCTTTTATTGAGTCTGTCTTTACTTGTTCATGTATATGCTGGAATACTTCACTTAGTTTAAAAACAGAAAAACACATTAGCAATGGTAAATAAAGTTAGCAGCAAAATCATTGGGATTCAGCAGATGAAACCAACTGAACTGTACAGACATGTGCTTAAAAAGGCAGAATCCATCACGTCTGATAGTTCTCACCCCCCTATGCAGAATTTAAGATGCTGCCCTCTGGTTCCTACTTCAGTCAGCCACCAGCCAAAACAAATAGATATAAATTTTCTGTCGTACCCTCTGCTATAACTCTGTAAAGAATAGGTAACGTCCCATTCCTTGAGTACAATCTGTGTGTGTGTGTGTGTGTGTGTGTGTGTGTGTGTGTGTGTGTGGTCACACACACACAACAACTTCCTGATGGAAGTATTTTAAAATTGTCTCAAATAAAAAGAACATTGTTGTTTAACCAAATGTTTTCTGAAAATACATGTCTTTCCTATTTACCCACATCCAAACAACAATATAATACTATTTTTCTTTAGGGAAGGCATAAACCAACCATTGGGGCACTCTCTGTAATGAGCTATATTGTCTATATTTAGTTGCTCAAATGCTCAGTACTAGTACCTACTGTAGAAGCGTTAATAGTAGTAGATTGGTGTTTGTATCAGTTCTCACACCGCTATTATGTAAATGTGCTGTATTTATATAGCGCTTTTCTAGTCTTAACGACTACTCAAAGCGCTTTTACATCATACAGGAAACATTCACCATTCACACACATTCATACACTGTGGCCGAGGCTGCCGTACAAGGTGCCTCGGCCACAGGCTGCCGTACAAGGTGCCACCTGCTCATCAGATAAACACTCACACACATTCACACTCCGATGCAGCATCGGGGGCAACTCGGGGTTCAGTGTCTTCAGTGTTTTCTTTAGATTAGATCATGTGATATCAAGGGGAATGGATATACTTACAAATCCTGGGTGTTGTGACACTGTTTTTGCTTTTATATAGTATATAAGTATAAGTATTACGGGCAATACTTATAAATGCACACTATCATCACTATCCATATTGCAAAAAAAGAGCCATAATAATAATTTATAGAGACCACGGAAATTCACTATTCTATTCAAAAACATTGAAATTCACTGATCTGGTTCATTTTCAAACAGCTCAAATATTGCATAGAGAAATAAACAACCTACTTTTTTTAATAGAAATGGGGTAAAACTTGAATGGGGAATTTTACCTAAAACATATTTGTGTCCATACAACATAAACAAGTTTTTGTATTTCTATATGTGGAGTGAAGCTGTGGAACGGACGCAGTGCATCGCTAAAGCAACGTCCAAGCATGACTCTGTTCAAAAAGCAGTACAGAAATATGTTTTTCACAAGGTACAGGGAAGAGGAAGGGCTTTGTCCAGGTGTTCTCACATATTACTTATTATTTATTTATTATTATTTGTTCAGTGGTCAAATGCAAATATGTATGTTTTCTTTTTTTGGTGTGTGGGTATATATATATATATATATATATATATACACACAGTATATACATACTATATGTATATGTGATAAGATATGATAGAAATATTAGCCATTATAATTATTAATGAGTAGTGTAGAAGGGGTAGGATTAAATAAGGACTGTGCTTTTTCCTATTCCTTTTTGGACAAATACTTTTATTTTTATTCATTTTCTTTTAGCTTCTATGGTATTATTATTATTATTACATGTTCGAAATGATTTGGAGGTATATATTTTGGTATGCAAAGATGTGTAAGGATAGATTGTGGCAGGATGCGGTGATGGAGATCAGAGTGAGGCAGGAAGGCTTGTTTTCTCAAAGTTTCAGTACCTGTCATGGTGTGCGGAGTTAAGTCTCACTAAAAGACACACACACACACACACACACATTTCTTTGCCTTAGCTCTCTACCCTGGTCCTCATCTATCTCATTCTTTCGATAATAAGCTCCTGCTTGCTTTGTGATGTTTTCAGCAACATAAGTGTGTGACTCTCTTCTTCTCTCTTTACCACACACATTCCACTTAGTGTTTGTAAAGGCATTAATGGATGCATCCAGACCAATTTATACTATGACATGTATAGTGCAGTGTTTATGTGTGTTTTTGCTCACTCGCTGGCTTGCACCATGAACCAGCTCCATAGTGTTAGAAGGGAGGACTGGAGGATACTGTAAAACACTGACACACACACGCATATAGCTTGGTTTCCTTCTCTTCTCTCTAATGCTCCGTGCTCCTCCTCTATCTCTCTTTCTCAGTGTCTCTCTCTCTCTCTCTCTCTCTCTCTCTCCCTCCATCTCAATCTCTTGCTCAGAGCAGTTCGTTCGGCAGAGCAGAATAACAGAGTAGAGTGTGTGTGCGTCCAGAGCAGCGATAGCAGTAAAAACGAAGAGCGAGATAGACAGATAACCAGATAGAAAGGGAGAGAGAGAGAGACATCCAGAGGCAGAACTGAGCAGACTGAAAGAAAGCAACACTCCCCTTCACCGTGAGTACTGTACTGTTATGCACTATACATGCTTTTCTCCATTCACTCACTATTAAAGGAGCTGTTTCCTAACTAACTGAACTGGGTTGTGTGATATACAGTAGACAAGTGGACACTGTACAGAGTATACAGCAGGATTACAGTAGAAATGCATGGGAAGATGCATGTGATCACTTTCAAATTGTTGGCTGGATTCATATTGTATTCTTCAGTGCGAAGCTGCAGAGTGTGCTGTGTGTATTTGTGTACACACATTAATAGATGTGTAAAAGTGTAGTAAAGGTGGGTATGGAACTGCCTCATACATAGAGAAAGGAGTTCATGAGTGCTTACAAAACCTGTGGCTAAACACAGATTGTAATATACTTTTAATGCAAATGCAAATTTATTTTTAATGTATTTTGTGTGTGTGTGTGTGTGTGTGTGTGTGTTTGTTTGTTGTTGTTAGACTTTAGCGTTTCTGGTTGTGGTTACATTGTCCTAAAGGTAATTCTTAATTTTGTGTGGGAAAAGTATTGCAATTTCATTGGCACTACATTACATACATCATACTAGGTGGACTGCTGGCATGCACAAGGTTTTTTCATGAGATATATGTAGACTTTTCACACTAAATGAGCAGCAGATGAACAGACACACCACTGTCGAGAGAATTCCACAGTGTTTTGTGTTTTACTTTTTTGTCCTTTTGCCATCTGCTCTTTGCTTTACTTTTCCGTTACATACATAATTATATTAGTCATATTTTATTTGTAATTGCTTTTTTCACATGCAGGTCTGATCTATTTCCTGAACTAAAAACAATGCCACGTTTTTTGAGTGGTATTTCCCAGCACTGTTGTCTAGAAATCCCCCCCCCCCCAATTCACAACCACAAAAAGCTGAAGAAAGGCTGAAATCAGCTACTCTCTCCACAGTTAGATAAGTTTTGTTCATTTTAGTGTTTCCGCTTGTCTCAAATACTGTTAGAAGGGAGGACTGGAGGATATATCAGAGGCGCATTGTAAAGTGCAGTGTTGATGCTGAGGACAGCAGAGAAAAGAGGTAAGGGGGGGGTAGCGAGGAGGGATTATGATAACCTCTTAAAAAGAGGGATTATGATAACTGCTGCCATGTGTTCTTCTTTTCCCCTTTCTTACTCAAAGTAATTATTTCTGGAAAGCCACTTTCTTTCTGTGGCTTCACTGTGACTTTGTCACCTCTGTTTTCCTTCGTCAGACGCCGCAAATTCAAAATCGGGCGCACTTAAATGCAAGCATAATTGTGACAATTGTTTTAGAACGCCATGTACCAACATGGGACCTCTTTTCACATATACAATGAGTGATTGTTATCTGTTCATAACAATTGCAGTTGCCCAGAATTGTTTAATATCAGTTTATTTGTTTGAACTGTTCTGTCATTATAATGTATACATTTTTAGTGGGTAAGCCACTTTCTCCTGTGTGAGAATATGTTTCTTCACATAAATTAAAAGCCCATTCCTTTCAAAAATGCATTTCCAGTTGCAAGTAGTGTGAACGTTTGTTGAGCAAGTATGAGGCAAATGCACAAGTGACTTTCATAAGTATCTTCACGGATGTGTCTGTGTGTGTGTGTGTGTTTGTGTGTGTGTGAATATGTCTTCCTGGAGGATCAAGGATTGTATGTTGGAGGCCGCCAGGCTCTGAAGGGAAGTGTCAAGGGTAGGATATCTGTGGCTTTTTTTCGGGATTTACTCTCACAATAAGGATTTAGTGGGTGACACTTGGGTAGGGTGTGTCTACATCAAAGGGGCTTCTCAGCATGGAGTAAGCAGCAACACATCAGGAAACACTGCTGCTGCTGCTGCTGCTGCTGCAGTGTGGAGGCAGAGCTGGGAGAAAGTTGGCTTTATTGTTTTTTATTCTTTTTACAAAAGACATTGTCCAGGCAGTATGTGTAATGAGTGTGGGCATATCTGTACACTGTCAGGTCTATGCAAGTGTGTGTTCATGGTGTGTATGAGCAGTTAGGTTCTGTAGTGATCTTAGCGTGTAGGGTGGAAAAATTTGCCTACAGTTCCCCCATGGATTATTATTTTATACAGGGAGAAACACAGGCTTTAAGGGCTTGTATAAGGAAACGTGTGTGGCTTCATTTTCTAACATTTACAACCTTGCCACAATTTACAGATTATGTCAAGAAGAGAAGAGCAAAAAAGAAGAAAAAAAAACTGAACAGTTTGAGTCTATTGGAAAAATGTGGCTGTCCGCTTAGAATAAAAAAACATATGGAGAATAAACCTCCACATATATAACCTCTCCTTTGCTGACATCATCATCACCCAATAATTTATACAATAACAATTCATTCAGAATGACATATTCCATTAACATCCATTTTCATTAGAGAATTCATTCATTACACTTTACCCTATAACTGCTTCTGTAATTTATCACACACACTCACTCATTCACTTTCCTGATTGTCAGACGCCATTCAAAAAGTTTCCCCTCTGAAACCAGCTCCCCTCATGCATACAAAACACCACTTTGAGGTTTCTTAAACAATTCCACTGTGTCTTTTTGGTAGAATTAATACAGTATTTCACACCCCGCCTAATCTATTTAAGCGGTGTTGTTATCATAGCCTGTGATGAATTGTATCACTACTGTAGCTTGTTGCACCTACAAGATGTTCTTAGAGAGCATCGTTGGAGGTTTAAAAGTGAATTTACTTCTGTTGTGTGAGAGTGTGTGTTGGTATTGTCTGCAGTGTTGTACTGACAGCAAAGATAAGTCTTTTTGTCCCGAGGCCTAATCCCTCCTCTACACAAGAATGAGAGATGGATAGAGAAAAAGATGGGAGACAGTGAGAGAGAGCAACATTGGTGTTGAGCACAGTCACGAGTCTGTGAGAAAATGTGTGTGTTGTTGTGTGTTTGTGA
This sequence comes from Etheostoma nigrum, assembly GCA_029931835.1. Taxonomy (NCBI): domain Eukaryota; kingdom Metazoa; phylum Chordata; class Actinopteri; order Perciformes; family Percidae; genus Etheostoma; species Etheostoma nigrum. Next base: position 39,227 of record JAQOOF010000231.1, read on the forward strand.
AGACAACGCGGCGGAAGAGGCTTTCAGAAGGGAGCGAGAGCGGGATTTGCATGTGAACAAGGGCTTTAACGGAGCCGTGAACCGTTAATGCGCATTCAGAGAGGTTTTGTAGTGCATGGCCGGAGTTGTTCAGAAACAGGTGTTCTGCAAATCACAGCAAACACTCTCTCTTCCAAAATAATTTCCTCAGCAGTTTCATTCTCTGAATTCTCTGGCATCATTCGCTTCGCCAGCGCTTTCAGTAGGACTTGGGCTCTTGTTCAGGGAAAAAATGATTTGGAAAATGTCAAAAAAAGGACTGCATTCATCTTGTTTTGTCCTTTTAAAGCCGTGTGGACATAATGGACTCTGGCACACGGCATCCAGCACTTTATTTGAACAGTAAACACCATTTGTGGTTTTAGACCCTCTTCAGGCTCAAGCCCTCCTAAAAATTATAATAATATAACACCATTTAAAAACAAATCAATTTAACTGCTTCAAGTTGTAGTTTGCGAACTTGTCTGTTAGTGACAGAAGACAAACACTTAACTTAATACTTTTGCAAAGCACTGTACCTGTGTCACATTCTAATTAGGGGCTGAGCCCCCCTACAGGCCTGATCCTAGAATTGCCCCTGGTTAACACAAATCTTATTCTATTTTGATATTAGAGATGGGATGGGGTTAAAACACATACCACAGCATATCAAAAAGAACACACTTCCATTCCATTTGTGATAATCTTCCAAATGGGACGTCATCTTGTCTGTATTTTTAGAGATTGGTGGTGCCATTACCTCAAATGTTGAAGCTAAGCGGCTGCAGTGGAAGAGTGCAGAACAGTGACTGGATGGATGAATGAGCTGTTCCAGTGATAAAGGGAGCTTGGAAAATATAGCTGTAAATTGCCAGCTGAACATACGAGTTCAGCTCATTTTGACAAGTCATGTTCCCCCGGTATATTATAGAGATTTACTGAAAGTCACTTTTTGTGCAGGAGTGCACTCTGATATGCAGAGGGTCAGCAGAAAATCTCATAGTACCCTTTATTTTAAAGCTCTATATTTGATTCACTCTGTCTTAGCTTGTTTGGTAATAATTTGTTCTCGCAATACCGTAATTACAGGTCACCAGTGTGTGTCCAGGACATCTTCTACATTGACATCAAGTAAAAATTCACATTAGGTGCAGTATTCTAATCCTTTCTTTTAGGAAAAGAAGTCTGCAAAGTTCCATCCTTCCGTGCGATGATTTTAGGGAGAGCATTTGTAGAACTTTGTTCATTCGCATTTACATTGCACATTAGGTCATTGTTGGTCAGTTTCAAGATACTTTCACTTAGATTTTTCAGAATGTAACTCCAAGTTGTTGCAGTTTATACAGGTCACTGACAAAGTGACATCAAGGGAGGCCTTAGATCAGTGGTGTAGTCTACGTGATGCTCAGATATACGCAGTATACCCTTTAAACCTTTAAGAAAGCTCTAGGATTCACATGTTCCTTCTTAAAAAGCCCAATAACATACTTTCCATTATATTTTTGATATATTTTGAATTGTCATCTGTGTTTTTCTTCTTCACATTCTTCTCATTGTTCAAATGAAGGTATTTCCAACGTAAATTGGTGCATAAAAGTGTATCCGAATACAGGAATGGAAGTTGTTGATGCTCAAAACTTCCTTGGGGAAGGACACCCAAACCCCCCACTATGGTATGGCCACCCCCTTCCTCCAAAGGCAGATTCTGTACATACAGATACAATACATTCGACTACACCACTGCTTTAGATCTTTTACAGTAATGTTTATTTTAATAATAATTATATCACGATTCCACTTTGGTTGTAATATAAATGCATATGATTTTTTTTTCTTCTTTTGAGCAAGTTAGTTTTAAATAACATTGCGAGAACAATTCCAGCATTGCCTAAAGCCATGCAGAGTAATAAACCTTGAGCAAAATTAGTGGCTTTTGATTAAGTCTGTCTGCATAGCCTTTAGCCATGTTACTCACATTAATAGCCTTCCTGATTTTTAATTCATGTCTAACATTGTTTAATTGACATTTATTTATACAAATCAAAGAGTTGTGGATGGCTGGGATGCTGCTCGCTGTGGCTCATAGTTTTTAAAAATGATTTTCAGATGAAATGCCCTCAGAGCGGTTCATTATAGACGTTGTTTTTTTGAACCAACCAAAATGTGTCTACAGCACATAGTATTGCGTAAACTATCAACTAGTCCTACGGAAAGTGTGCATCAAATCTCATAATCTCAAATAGTTTCATAATCTTGTTGACATTCTTTAACTCTTGTGTTGTCCTCCCGGGTTAAAACACCACCTTACTACTACTAGTTTTACAGTACTTTTTTTGGAATTCATGGTCAAAATATTTAATATCAAAAAGCAGGAATTATGAATTATGAATTATTTTGTCTAATAGTTAAGATCAGAGGAACGTATAGATAAGTTTAGTCAGGAATGAAAGTGATCAATTCTATTTGCAAAGAGCGTTGTATAGAATCCACTAAATTTTTTGTGGTAATTTGGTTAAAAAGAAACACATATTTTAGATATAGACATTTTTTAAAGGGGTCAAATTTGACCCGAAGACAACAGGAGGGTTAATCAGACAATGCCTGGTTTAAATCATAATTTTAAATTTAAATTTAAATTGTATTTAAGGAAGTATTTAGAGTATTATTTACAGTATTTACATATTTCTCAAAGTACAGTATTGTAAATGAATATTATGGAACATCATAATCAGTTTTGTGTTTCACTGTTAGATTTCACTTTACTTTAAGCAGGTGCCTTTGAAAGACAGATTACTGTAGATTTGTCTGTCTACATGTTTACAACTCTTCACCAAAAGTATTAGCAATCTAGCATGATACGCAAACGTGTGAATGATGTAATGTACAGTCTAAATTACATAATTAGGGTGTCTGTCTACTAGCTGAGCCACCCAGGCGCCCTAATTATGTCATTTAGACTGTACATTACATCATTCACATATGCAGAGGCTCAGTCCTCGTAGCAGTGGCTCATGGTTGGAGCCCGACCTGCAGCCATTTGTTGCATGCCCCCCTCCCCCTAACCCCCTTTTCTCTCTACAGCTACCCTGTCTAATAAAAGCTAAAATGCCCAACAAATTATCTTAAATTACATAATTAATTAAAATAATCATTAATGTGAAATCATGATCGAAAGACCGAGATCCAGGGTACAAGCGGCCGAAATGGGTTTCTTCTGGAGGGGGGCTGGCGTCTCCCTAACTGTACGTTCACACCGCCAGCGACTTGAGCGTCTAAAGATACCGGAAGTCATTCATTTTCAATGGAAGCCGGCTTCTCTCAGCTGCAAGGAGGGGCAAATCTGTCGGCGTCGCGTTTTGGGCGTTTTGAGCGTGTTGAGCGTCAATCTGAAAGTTGAAATTTTTCAACTTTATGGTAATGAGCTATGACGCGGTTCAGCGGCAAGCAGCGGCTAACGCCAGCCGCCAATTGGAATATAGAAGTCCTTCACGCTGACTGATTCCGACGATGTAATCTTTTCGTTCCTACAAAAACATTTGTTCCGAGGAAAAATGGAGGAGAAGCTCATCATCGCCGTTGCTGGGTTTCCTATCATTTATGATATGACGTTGTTTGCGTATCGGGACCAGTTAAAAAAAAACGAGGCGTGGGAAAAAGTAGCCGAGATAGTCGGTGTGTCCGGTGAGTTGATGATTCATCATCACATAAAGGACAAGCGCGAAATATTTACAAAAGCGGGAAGGCAATTCAGTTGCTCACAACACCGATGTGACCAATAGCGCTATACAAACGCCGCCACGTCAGAGCGGCCAAAGCGTCCGAAAGCGTCCGAAAGCGTCCCCGTACTTTTTGACAAGCGTCCTTGGCGGGGCGGCCAGAGCTTTTTTGCAGCTCAAGTCGCTGGCGGTGTGAACGTACGGTAAGAGATAGGGTGAGAAGCTCAGTCATCCGAGAGGAGCTCGGAGTAGAGCCGCTGCTCCTTTGCGTCAAAAGGAGCCAGTTGAGGTGGTTCGGGCATCTGGTAAGGATGCCTCCTGAGGGAAGCTGGGGAGGTGTTTCAGGCACGTCCAGCTGGGAGGAGGCCTCGGGAAAAACCCAGGACTAGGTGGAGACATTATATCTCCAACCTGGTCTGGGAACGCCTCGGGATCCCCCAGTCGGAGCTGGTTGATGTGGCTCGGGGAAGGGAAGTTTTGGGTCCCCTGCTGTAGCTGCTTCCCCCGCGACCCAATACCGGATAAGCGGCTGAAGATGGATGGATGGATTAATGTGAAATCGTTTACACAAATAAAACTACAAGTGTATTTGGGGTCACATGTGTAGTCTCAACTTCACATCAGCATCTCAGTAATACTGTTCAACATCTTTTGATTGTTTTTAAAATAAATATATTGGGTAAATATTGAAGACCAGATGGGTCATAATTATATTAGTGTAATAGATAATAAAACAAATTTATAAATAAATACATAAAAAAAATATATATATATCAAGAAATAAGGAAAAATAATAAGGAAATAATAATTAAATAAAAAGGTAATATATACTAATATATATATACTAATTAAATTAATTGGCAATGATATAAAAATATAGGCAATCAAATATATATCAATTCCTCCATCAGCTACACTTCCTTATCCTTAAACTGATTGCGGGGGGGGGGCGGCGGGGGGGGGGGGGGGGGGGGGGTATTGGTGCCAATCCCCGCTGACAATGGGTGAGAGGCTCCTTCATATAGTACTAGTCACCAATT
>JAQOOF010000232.1:0-43600 GCA_029931835.1 Etheostoma nigrum
GAGCATGCCTCCGGTCGGGGAGCGCGCCGGTCGGGGAGTGATCCGCCGGTCGGGGAGCGAGCCCCGCGATCAGCTGATCTGAAGATGTCTAAATCCGTTTGTGACATTTCAGGCAGGATCATGGTCCTCCCCAACCAGCAGCACCAGGATTGTAATTGTTTATATTTCAAACATCACTGCAGGTTGATTGTGGGCGACAACGCGGTCGTGTTAGCTTACCGAAACTCTACTGCCGAAGTTGCAGGCTGGCTACGCGACGTTAGCTATATCCGTTAGCATCCGTACAGGCTAACTATAGCCAGTTAGCTTTGTGTGTAACGTAACAAACCCCCCCCCATCTCGTATGAGCGAAGCTTACTATTTTGTTCAATACAATTATGGTACAACAGGTGCACTAATGCCACATGTATGATGTTGACATCATGGACGCATATATAGGCAACACCAAAGGCAGTCGTAATATTTACCTAGCAGGCTAGGCTAACGCTGTTGTGCTAACGTCCGGCGGCGTAGTGTTAGCTAGCAGTCTAAACTTGTGAAAAGCCGAACAACACCCCCATCTAAGCTGTGTTTCACTTTCTCTCTAATATTATTATAAATATAATAAAGTCACATGGACTTGATCGAGACCATAGACTGTTAATATTAAAGACCAGAAGCCACATTAGGCCAGACCAGTGGTAAATACAATGCAGGCTGCTCTGTTATCTCCCTAATGTGACGTCATGCAATGCATTGTGGGGGGAAAATGAAACACTGTAAAATTGTGCCCATTTTTTGATATATATTCAGTTTTGCGATATCCAACACCATCAAAAACAATGGATAACAGTTCAAATATGTACTACCAACTAGCAAATTGCACAAATTCGTTGCAAAATTAAACCTGCAACATGGACTTTAATGCCTTAATTTAAAAAAAATAGGAAAATCCAATGATCCATGAAATAACTGACCTTTAAAAATAAAAATGTGCCTGCCTCTATGGGAATTTAACATAGGAGTGTATATACTTATGCCCCCTGTATTTTAAGGAAGAACATTTATTTATTTACAATACATTATTCATTCACAATGAAAATTGGTGTCCTTAAAAGGTTGGCTTTTCCTAAATCCAAGTCCAAATTCAAGACCAGCTACAGTTTGTATGGGACATTTACAGACAAAATAATACAATTTAAGAATTTATAACTTTAAAATAAAAATCTCTGTTAAAAATAAATAATCTGTTGTGCCTTGGTATGTTTTTCCAATGAATATATGGTTGGGGTCAATAGCATTTTATGAAATCTGAATCCAGCTGTGAATCTGTTATTTGGGATCAACTTTTAACATTCTTTGTGCTGAGAAGCAGAAATACTTTATAGTTGCTACAAGCTGTAGTGTAATGAAAGTTTCTGTTCCTGTAAAAGCTAGAAGTCCTAATGAAATCAAACTTGTATTAAGAAAAACATGTTTTAGTCAGGATCTTAAGGAGAAAAACTACACTACCCACAATCCTAAGCGCTTGGAACCGTTTACATTACCCGCGAAAATGCAAACAGTAGATCGAGTTTGAACTGTATGGATTCTACCATTCTATTATACCTTTTGCCGTTTTCAAAATGTTTGTTCCAGCCTTAAAACTCCTTACCTTTATGCTCTATATACACTACTATAATTATAATAAAAAAATAAAAAAATAAACATATACATATATATATATATATACTGTATATATATATATAATTTTTGAAATGTCAATGAAACAATTAAATGTGGAAAAATACTTCTGAAATCAGAGTCCTTAAATAAGCGGCCAGTCACCGTCGAACTCTATAAAGGCAATATTTAACTTATTCTAATGTCGGGATCATCAAGGTAAAGTCATCAAAGTTCAAGTTAAAAGACACAGGTTAGGCTGCAGCCAATCACAACACTGATTCACGCATTTGTAGCCCCCTTGAGAGCTGCCGGTGGCTGTGTGCCTCAGTTCGATCTGGTGGTGGCGGACGGTGCAGTACTGCAGCTATGTCGAGTCGGTCAAATCAACAATACATTGGTGCATTGAGCAACAGATTTAACAGCTGTTTGTCAGTATTGTTGCCTTGTGATAGAAAGCCATATTGTGCATAGAGGTACTTTACTTGAGTCTTTTCGTATCATGCCACCATCTACTGCTACCCTACATTTCAGAGAAATATTGTACTTTTTACCTCAATACATAAATCTGAAAGCTTTAGTTACTTTACACATTAAGATTGTTTTGAACCTTTACACGCTATATTTTAAACAAAGCTTTTACTTCTCATAGTGTATATACACACTAGCCAATTGCAAATATATAAAGAAAGCTTGTACAGAAAAAAAATATACAACAGCTAAATAACCAGGAACCACTTTACAATATGTGGCAGAAATAAAAAATGCTACACTCAAACAAAAAGGCAGCAGTGGAGCAAAAGGCGGCAATGTTATCTTGATGAAAATAATTTATAATTGAATAGTAAATTCACTTGAATTGAACACATATTATATATTTTTAAAAGCTAAACAAAAAAGAAGAAATGATAAAGAAAAGAAGTGAGAGGATCCTTTGCATGTTGAAAATTGGCAGGTGACCCCCTCCCCAGTTTTACAGAAATGGTTTAACCCAGGGGTGTCAAACTCAATTGCACAGGGGGCCAAAACTCAAAACACACTTAATGTTGCGGGCCGAACAGTATAAACATTTATTTAACAGACTTAATTTATTGTTTTTTAACCATTAATATGAATCAAAATACAGGATATCATTCCAAAATAAATATATTTCAACTTAAAATATTTTGCTCTTCATAAAAAAATATCTTGTCAATGCAATACATTCTAAATCTGTACATGCTGGAATATAACAAATCTGAAAATATAAATAAAAAATGTAATTTAAAGTAAAAGTTAAATCATAACAAAACATAACATTCCATTTTCTTGTCCTATTTAGTCAGAGCCTGATACTTGGAGTCTTTTCTTTGCAACAAGTTGGTTTATGTTTGGGGTTAGGTTCTGTGTTGTGGAGATTCTCAGGATGGATTGCAGGTGTTCATCAGTGAGGCGGCTCCTGTGTGACGTTTTATTAATTTTCATCACAGAGAACAGCTGCTCGCACAGATATGTGCTGCCAAACATGGACAGGATTCGAGCCGCATGTTGGCGGAGCTGCGGCATCGCTTCAGGAAGGAAGCGAGTGAACTACGCTGGCCCCGCAGTGTCGTACTTTGCCTTCAGTGTCCCGTTACATTGCAGTTCTATCAGCTCCATCTGCATTTCTACTGGTGCGGTTTCCACGTCGACTGCAAATGGGTTGCGAAGCAGCTCGAAATTACTTTTCTGTGCCTCAAAGTCACGGAAGCGCCGTGCAAACTCAGTGCGCAGCGCGCTGAGTTTTTCAGCAAAGGTGGCATTTGGGAAAACTGCGGCACCTTCTTCGTTCAGTATTACTTGGCAACAGGGAAAGTGAGACAAGTTGCATTGGTGCATTTGTGTCTCCCATAAGCGCAGCTTCACTTGAAATGCCTTCACTGCATCATGCATATCAGTTATTATGTGCTCCCGTCCCTGGAGTTGAAGGTTTAAAGCGTTAAGATGCGACGTTATGTCAGCCAGGAACGCCAACTCACATTTCCACTTTTCATCCCTCAAAACTGTGCAGTCTTTCCCCTTACTGTCCATGAACTGGCAGATTTCCCCTCGCAGCTCAAAGTGTCTTTTGAGAACTTTTCCCCGACTTAGCCACCGGACCTCCGTATGATATGGCACATCGCCAAACTCGCAATCTATTTCCCGCAAAAAAGACTGGAATTGGCGGTGATTTAAACCGTGGGCTCTGATAAAGTTGACGGTTTGTGTTACAGTGTTCATCACATGATCCATTTTTAGGACTTTAGCACTCAACGATTCCTGGTGTATGATGCAGTGATATACTGTCAACTCACCGGCACAGTTCTCCTCCCGCATCTTTGAGCGCATCCTTCCCACCAGTCCATTTTTTTCACCACACATCGCAGGTGCGCCATCTGTTGTAAGTCCAACAAGTTTTTCCCATGGCAGTCTCATGTCGGTTACACTTTGAAATACATTTCCAAAGATGTCTTCTCCTTTCGTTGTCCCGTGCATCGATTTAATGTCCAGTATTTCCTCTGTTGCACAAATTGGAATCTACTCCACGGATGAATATCGCCAGCTGTGCAGTGTCAGTCGCGTCAGTAGTTTCATCCACGGCAAGGGAGTATGCAACAAAATCTTTTGCTCTTTCAATCAACTGTGTTTTCAAATCAGTCGCCATCTCACAAACCCGATTAGCAACAGTGTTTCTGCTGAGGCTTACATTTGCGAACGCTCGCGTTTTATCTGGACAAACGACGTCGCACACTTTCATCATACAATTCTTCACGAATTCCCCCTCGGTAAACGGCCGTCCTGATTTGGCGATCTCTTCGGCCACAATGAAACTTGCTTTCACAGCAGCTTCACTTTGTGATTTCGCTTTGGTGAAAAACGTCTGCTGGGATATCAAATTCTTCTTCAACTCCTCTACCTTTTGTAGCTTCTGTCCTGCGCTCACGTTTTTTAACTTGTCCTCATGTTTTGTCTCGTAGTGCCGTCTTAGGTTACTCCTTCATTACAGCGACGTTACTCCCGCAAAGGAGACACACTAATTTACTTGCAATTTCAGTAAACATATACTCATTCTCCCACCGGCTTTGAAAGCTTCGGTTTTCAGAATCAATTTTTCTCTTTGCCATTGTTGGGGTCTAGCTTTGATTTGATATTAGCGTTGTATAGGCTACATCAACAGACCGCGAACTTGAACCGCGGCTTGCCGTTGGCGGCAATTGCACTGCATCTTGGGATTTGTAGTGTGTGTTATTTGGGCGTCATATCACAGGGCCATTAAAAACAGACATATAAAATGATCACGCGGGCCGGATATAATTGTATGGCGGGCCGGATATGGCCCGCGGGCCTTGAGTTTGACACATGTGGTTTAACCTGACTGCTCAGCTGCCAATGGGAGCTGTTGGAGCTAAATCCTGCTCCATTCTCAGGGTTCATTCAATTAGTAGTCAAAATCTCAGATGTTGAAATGTGAATCCATTTTATTACATAGGATGTCCTAGAGACAAAGTTACCTGGATCAAGCAGTCGCAGCTCTCCCCTTCCTTTGTCTGACTCTCTGGCTCTCAGACCCCCAGTATTATCTCACAAAGGGTGGGGTCTTGTGCTTATTCCTTATCTTTTAGTTGGGATGTGACTGAGGGTTTATGACCCTCAGGACTTGCAAAGCAACAGAGCAGTTGGGCCATAAAGGGTGACTGAAACCAGAGACAAGATGTCTCTAACATCATCAATTCAACTTCTGACACATTTGTAGAGCTGGGTTATAACAAAATGTACCGGAACATCTTATATTATAAAACAGAAGTATTGCAAAACAACTTAATGTAACAAACAACAAACTATAAACTTATAACAACAAACTTAATGCATGACCCACATGTCTTCATTTATGTTGAAATAATGCTTTTACCTTTTAGCTTGAATGTATAATGCAAATCACCCACAATGTTTAAGCACATATAAAATTTTAAATTCCAACAGAGCTTAGGACGCTTACCTATTCAAACTGGAGGAGTGACCAAATGGCTCAAATTCACATGAAATGTTTGTGTTGTTTATGTGTTGTTCTATGGAACGCCAAAAGGCTCACTAAACATCACTTCCGCTTCGCGTTTTGAACGGTCAGAACGCCGCTTTTTACGTCGTTTACGTGGATCGGGCCGCGTATCATAACGTGTTTTCAGAACGCGTTGTGCAAATCTGGAAACGTGTCCCTCAGGACTTGAAGGAATTCATCTTCCTGTAAATCCAGGGGTACAACGACCCGGCGAGGTTCAGTGGCATCGGACAAAGCATCAAACAAAAGTATTACCTTTGTCAATAGCACATTCATTCCAAGCTGCTAAATGCATGTCAGTAATATCTGCAGGTTGTTGCTTTGTACATAGTGACGTGCAATGACAAAGTGAAATCTAATATCAAATGAGTTCCGTGATGCGGTAATTACTTATTTAAATAACACATACAGTGGGTAGATGAAGTGAAGAAAACATGCATAAAGGGTAAGCCTAAACAATACAAACAAAAATGCCATGCTAAAAGGATAGACTCTTACCCATAAGTGAAGTGATCCTTTGAATAGAATACTTAAATAGTGTAACTTAAAAAGTTATTTGTGGCCTTGCTGAGCTCCTTCGTCGACGACGTAATGGTCCACTGCTTTCCAAATTTCTAAACATCTGTAATCTGCAATATGATTTCATTGCATTACTTCATAATTTTCAATTTCAATTTCAATTTATTTATAGTATCAATTCACAACAAGAGTTATCTCAAGACACTTTACAGTTAGAGTAGGTCTAGACCACACTCCAGAATTTACAAGGACCCAACAGTTTCCTCCAGAGCAAGCAACAGTGCGACAGTGGCGAGGAAAAACTTCCTTTTAGGCAGAAATCTCGGACAGACCCAGGCTCTTGGTAGGCGGTGTCTGACGGGCCGGTTGGGGTTAGAATGAAAAGTGGCAATAACAGTCCCAATAAAAATAGTAGTTGTTGGTAGTCCTTTGTAGTAGGCACAGCAGAGCGTAGCAGGAAGAACATGGCATCGCAGAGCGTGTTGCGGGACCATGGTGCTGCAACCATGATTTTGGAGCCTCCCTGATCCAAGGAAACATGCTGGGGGAAAAAGAACATAAGGACTCCGGGGAATGACTCCCCAGAGCTAGGTTAGTAACAAGCATTTCTGGGACATGGATTCACATAATTGGAAAGATAGAAAGATAGAGGAGAGAGGAACTAGGTGTGTCACAGGAAGTCCCAGCTGTCTAAAACTATTACAGCATAACCAGGAGAGACAATGTAAAGAGAGGAGCCTGGTCAGGCTACAACCCTCCCCAAACCCTCCCTTGGTTAGGGTAGGGGGAGAAACACTTAGGGTTAAGGTCAGGAGGGTCAAGGTTAAGGTCAGGAAGGTCAAAGTGGGGGATAGGATACAGACCCGGGTTAGGGTAGGGAGAGAGAAAGATAGGGTTAAGATCAAGACGGTCAAAGTGGGGGATGGGATACAAACCCTGGTTAGGGTAGGGGGAGAGAAAATTAGGGTTAGAGTCAGGAAGGTTAGAGAGGGGGATGAGATACAAACCCAGGTTAGGGTAGGGCATATTATTACATATGCCCTAACTATAAGCTTTATCAAAAAGGATAGTCTTAAGCCTACTCTTAAATGTGGAGACGGTGTCTGCCTCCCGAACCCAGACTGGAACCTGGTTCCACAGGAGAGGAGCCTGATAGCTGAACGCTCTGGCTCCCGTTCTACTTTTAGAGACTCTAGGAACCACAAGTAACCCTGCAGTCTGGGAGCGCAGTGCTTTTGTAGGGTTGTAAGGTACTATGAGCTTTTTAAGATAAGATGGTGCCTGACCATGAAGAGCTTTGTAGGTGAGAAGAAGGATTTTAAACTCTATTCTGGATTTTACAGGAAGCCAATGCAGAGAAGCTAAAACAGGAGAGATGTGATCTCTTTTCTTGGTTCCTGTCAGAACACGTGCTGCAGCATTCTGGATCAGCTGAAGAGTCTTTATGGACTTTTTTGAGCAGCCTGATAATAAAGAATTGCAGTAATCCAGCCTAGAAGTAACAAATGCATGGACTAGTTTTTCTGCATCATTTTTAGACAGGATATTCCTGATTTTTGCAATATTACGTAGGTGAAAAAAGGAGATCCTTGAAATTTGCTTTATGTGGGAATTAAAGGAGATGTCCTGATCAAAGATAACTCCAAGATTCCTCACAGTGGTGCTGGAGGCCAGGGAGATGCCATCCAGAGTAACTATCTCTTTGGATAATGCGTCACGGAGGTGCTTGGACCCCAGAACAATAACTTCAGTTTTATCTGAGTTTAACATTACAAAATTACAGCTCATCCAGGTTTTAATATCCTGAAGGCACATTTGAAGTTTAGCTAACTGATTAGTTTCATCCGGTTTGATTGATAGATATAATTGAGTATCATCTGCATAACAATGAAAATTTATGGAGTGCTTCCTGATAATATTGCCTAAAGGAAGCATATATAAAGTGAACAGGATTGGACCGAGAACAGATCCTTGTGGGACTCCATAACTAACTTTGGCGTGCACAGAGGATTCATCGTTAACATGAACAAACTGAGATCGATCTGATAAATAAGACTTAAACCAGCTCAGAGCAGTCCCTTTAATACCAATGAAATGTTCCAATCTCTGTAATAAGATATGATGGTCAATGGTATCAAATGCAGCACTAAGATCTAATAACACCAGTACAGAGATAAGTCCTTTGTCTGATGCAATCAGGAGGTCATTAGTAATTTTCACAAGTGCTGTCTCTGTGCTATGATGAGCTCTAAATCTTGAAAATCCTCAAATAAGCTGTTGCTATGCAGAAAATCACATAGCTGTTTAGCGACTGCTTTCTCAAGAATCTTAGAGAGAAATGGAAGATTGGATATAGGTCTATAGTTGGCTAAAACTTCTGGATCAAGGTTGTTTTTTTTTAGAAGAGGTTTAATTACAGCTACTTTAAAGTAATAAAGACAGATTGGTTATATATAATAGAGAAGTGTTGACTAAGGGTAAAACCTCTTTAAGTAGCCTAGTCGGGATGGGGTCTAAGAGGCAGGTTGATGGTTTAGCTGAAGAAATAATTGAATTAAATTGATAAAGATCAAGTGAAGCAAAGCAGTCTAAACATATATCTGGTTTTACAGCTGTTTCTAAGGTTCCTGAGTTTAGAGATAAGTCAGTGCCAGTTAAAGGCAGGACTTGGTGGATTTTGCTTCTAATAGTTATAATTTTATCATTGAAGAATCTCATGAAGTCGTTACTACTAAGAGCTATGGGAATACTTGGCTCAGTAGAGCTGTGACCTTCCGCTAGCCTGGCTACAGTGCTGAAAAGAAACCTGGGGTTGTTCCTATTTTCCTCTATTAATGACGAGTAGTACGCAGTTCTGGCATTACGGAGGGCCTTCCTATAAGTTTGAAGACTATCTTGCCAAATTAAACGAGAATTTTCCAATTTAGTGGAACGCCAAATCTTCTCAAGTTTCCGCGATATTTGCTTTAATTTGCGAGTTTCAGTGTTATACCATGGAGCTAACCGTCTTTGTTTTATTATCTTCTTTTTTAGAGGGGCAACTGAGTCAAGTGTCATTCGCAGTGAGCCTGCTGCACTATCAACAAAATGATCGATTTGGGAGGGACTGAAATTAGCAAAGGAGTCCTCCGTTACTTTGTGACTTGGTAATGAATTAAATGCTAATGGAATCACATCTTTAAATTTAGCTACAGCACTATCAGATAGATAAAGCAGGTTTTGCATATTGGCGTGTAGTTCAGCAGTATAAACTCAAAAGTTATCAAACAGTGGTCAGATAAAAAGGGATTCTGTGGGAACACTATTAAATGTTCAATTTCAACACCATAGACCAGAACAAGATCGAGGGTGTGGCCAAAACGGTGAGTCGGTTTATGAACACTTTTAAAAAAAGAAGCCAATAGAATCTAATAGAGAGATAAACGCAGTACTAAGGCTGTCATTCTCATCGTCCACATGAATATTAAAATCCCCTACAATAAGAACTTTGTCCGTTTTTAGCACTAAATTTGACAAGAACTCTGCAAATTCAGATAAGAATTCAGAGTATGGACCAGGTGCTCGGTACACTATAACAAATAGAACTGGTTGCAGTGATTTCCAACTTGGGTGTGAAAGACTAAGAACAAGACTTTCAAATTAGTTATAATTTAGTTTAGGTTTAGAGCTGATTATTAGACTAGAGTCAAAGATGGCTGCAACTCCACCTCCTCGGCCTGTGCCTCGAGGAATGTGAGTATTAATATGACTGGGGGGGGTGGATTCATTTAGACTAACATATTCTCCATCACCCAGCCAGGTTTCAGTAAGACAAAATAAATCAATATTAGAATCTGATATTAATTCATTTACTAGTAAACCTTTCGAAGAGAGAGATCTGATGTTTAAGAGTCCACATTTAATTCTCCTATTCTTTTGCACTATTGCACTTGTAGTTTTAATTGTTATGAGGTTTTCATGCACAGCTCCTCTTCTGTTTACCTTTGATTTAAATAACTTCAATGGTCGGGGGGCAGACACCGTCACTATGGGGTTTTGACTAGGTAACCCCTGGAATGGAGGAGCAGAGAAGTGTGTCAGACTGCAACTCTGCCTCCTGGTCCCAACTCTGGATTGTCAGGGATTAGGACCACTAATAAACTCGTCAAGATTTCTAGAAATGAGAGCTGCTCCATCATAAGTGGGATGAATGCCGTCCCTCCGAATCAGACCAGGTCTTCCCCAGAAAGACTGCCAGTGATCCACAAAGCCCACATCATTATCTGGACACCACCTCGACAGCCAGCGGCGAAATGATGACATGCGGCTATACATGTCATCGCTGGTTAGATTTGGCAGGGGTCCAGAGAAAACTACGGTGTCCGACATTGACTTTGCGTATGTACACACCGATTCAACATTAATATTGGTGACCTCCGTTTGGCGTAACCGGGAGTCATTAACGCCAACGTGAATAACAATCTTACTGTATTTACGTTTATCCTTAGCCAGCAGTTTCAAATAAGACTCAACGTCACCCGCTCTAGCCCCCGGGATGCATTTAACTATGGCTGCTGGCTTCGCTAACTTCACGTTTCTCAAAATGGAGCTGCCGATAACCAGAGTTGGTTTCTCAGCGGGTGTGTCGCTGAGTGGGGAAAATCTGTTAGAAACGCTAACAGGCTGCTGGTGGTCCGTGGCCTTTGAAAGCTTACGACTACTTTTGCCACAAACAGTCATCCAGGAACCTTTTCCTGGCTGCTCAGGAGCTGCCGGGGGACGGCTACCAGAGGCTAACTCAGGCTCAGGCCGGCCCATTGTTGGAATTTAAAATTTTATATGTGCTTAAACATTGTGGGTGATTTGCATTATACATTCAAGCCAAAAGGTAAAAGCATTATTTCAACATAAATGAAGACATGTGGGTCATGCATTAAGTTTGTTGTTATAAATATATAGTTTGTTGTTTGTTGCATTAAGTGGTTTTGCAATACTTCTGTTTTATAATATAAGATGTTCTGGTACATTTTGTTATAACCCAGCTCTACAAATGTGTTAGAAGTTGAATTGATGATGTTAGAGACATCCTGTCTCTGGTTTCAGTCACCCTTTATGGCCCAACTGCTCTGTTGCTTGTCCTGAGGGTCATAAACCCTCAGTCACATCCCAACTAAAAGATAAGGAATAAGCACAAGACCCCACCCTTTGTGAGATAATACTGGGGGTCTGAGAGCCAGAGAGTCAGACAAAGGAAGGGGAGAGCTGCGACAGCTTGATCCAGGTAACTTTGTCTCTAGGATATCCTATGTAATAAAATGTGGAACGTGCCTGTATCCTAGTAAATTGACAAATTTGATAAGATGTTGATGTGTGAAAAAGTTTTAAATTTTAATGTGTAACATATATTTTAAGTTTTAAAAAAACGTAGTACTTGCAAAAAATAGGTACGAAGATGTAGTGTTTACAGGAGGATATCCCTTGCGCGCGGGATATTTCTCTATAAAGTGAGCATGAAGGGCACCGCTAAATTGGAAAACTAGTAGTGGGAAGAGTAGTTTAGTAGTTAATTAACCAGACGAAAGGTAATGTATTTCAAACAGGGGATACATGAAGGTGTAGTGTCGAGTGCACAAAGAGTAGTTTCTAAATTGGATAAATAGAAACGAAGGTAGTCTGAAAAATGAATAAAAATTATAAAAAAAAGGGAATAGTATGGCGGAGGCTAAGACGCAGGAGGAAGGTCTGTTGGAATCAGGACCGTATAAACCGTGGTAACGTTGAAACACGCGGCCGTGAGCACTCCAAAAGACCAGGATGTGCGCATAAAACAAGCACAGGACAATTTAGATCCTGTAGTACAAAAAGACCCAACAAATACTGAGAAGCCGTGGTTCTGTCCACTGTGGGACGGATAAATTACAGGATGCATAAATTACAGGATGATATAACTAAATTAGTGGACGACGGCAAAACCACGGGTCTAAAATTACGTGCCAAATTGAGAAATAAAATAATGAAGGTAGAAGGTAAAGATGCTGTTCTCCACGGTCTTTTACTGCTCATGCAGGGAGCAGTACACCTCATAAGGGACACTCGGACACAAGATAAGGAAGACAGGGTTGATAAAACACAGAGACAGAAAAATTATCAGTCATTTCCAGAAAATCTAGACATAAGACCGCCACCATATTCTCCGGTTGGCACACATTGAATTTAACCAGCAGTAAACATACATGAACGGGCAGTGACTGTGCGCAAAGATACCACCGTGTTAACAGATGTTTCAGAGGGAGACAAGAAATGCGCGCCCCAGAGCCCCACTCCGCTTCCGCGAAGCGAGAGCCAGCAACAACATTGGGTACAGTTGAAATATGTTTCTATGTATGTCTGTATGTCTTGTCTTGCTTTATTTGTTGTATGTCTGCAATTAGGAGATGGATCAAAATTATAGTAATATGTCCTGTCAGACCCGAGTAGTACTGAAGGAGGCTGAGAAAAGTCCAACTAGGGAATAGAGGGGAATTGTGTAACGTTTTAGGAAAAAGGATTTCAAATTTGGTCAAAAAACAAAAACAAAGACATAAAAGTAGTCAATTCAATGTGGGATCCATCTTATACAACAGAAGTTTTAAGGTATGGGACTTAAGGGTTTTGCAGTACTATCCTATTAATGTCAGTAGAGAAAATAATGGAGAAATGCTTATTTAAACATTCTATGTTAACATGAGTTGAAGGGAAGGAAGGGGGACACAGGGTGCTGCACCAGTAGGCAGCCCCTTTGACCCTTCCACAGAGGGAGTTGTAAAAAACACAGATAAGGAGAAAGATTTGGTCTGGCAGTAACAAGTATTAACCAAAATGCCTCTGCAGGGCAAAAGGTAACACAAGGGTTAAATTAAATAAAAAATAAATAAAAGAGAGATCTGATAAAACTAAGAATGTTGTTGTTGTGAGAAAGAGGAAGTTGTAGGTGAAGCAAAGAATCAAACTTAAGTTAATGCTGATCTAAAAAAAAATCAGTTGAAAGAGTTAATTGATTAAATCACTTAGTTGATTGATAGAAAACGGCTTTGATCATTTCCAGTTTTAAGAAGAAAAAAAAAGTGAGGCTTCCTATAATGTTACCTTTTCATACCTTAAGTACATGCAGTACTTTTGTGATATTTTTCTTACTTGGCCAATATTTAGGGGAATTTTGTTGGTAACAGAAATAAAAAGATATTAGTTTGGAATTGGAACTTTAAACTTAGAACAGCAAAATGATGATATTTCTTTCTATTAATATGACTGACCCTACTATAGAAACATTTTTGAATTAATGTCATAGATTAAGAATTCTTTAAAGTAAAGTGAAACAAAAGAAGAGAGAAATCATTCTTTTTTTCCAGAGGTCAAGAGGACAGCTGAAGTGTGGGTTCTTTCAAGAAAACACACACGTATAGAGAAGGATAAGGTAAAAAAGAGTTATGCATAAAGTAAAGAGGGGTTGCGGTAGACCTGCAGCTCAGTGAAGATTTTGATCATAAATCACACAGTATAATGAGATATGTTCTCATATCAGGTAACAAACTGGATAGACTGAACCACTGGTTGCTCCAGTGGGTTCTACGGTTACTAGGACTACAGGTCATAAAGAATACTTAAGACATTAATTAGTACACATTTTTGTTGCAACCTAAAAATAGAAAATTAAAGAAACATTATTTTTGTTATAATTCATCTAAGTTTATTGCTTGAGATAAGATTGAAACCAATCCAAGCTGATATGAGATTCCATTCTATGTACATTTGATGTGGTGCTCAAAATGAGCTTTTAAGTGAAGCTTAATTGTGGATTTGTTTGTATTTTGAGTTTTTATATCACAAACTGTTTAAACTTTTAAGTTGATGTTGAAAACTTTTTATTTGGGTGATTCTTTTCTTTTTCTGTTTTGACTTTTTGTTTTGTTGCTTTTAAGATCAAGATGAAGTTTGTAACGCAAGACAGTGTGTTAATGGCTAAAACTACCCCATAATTATGAATAGGTATGCTGTAGGAGACATAACCCAAAAAGAGGGATACAGTAGCAATAATACACTGTCCACAGCATCAAGGATATTAAACTACTCTACAATTTTGTTTTGATTTGTGCAGAAACTTAACCCTTAATGTAAAATGAGGTTTAGAAGAGATAAGTTCCAAAAACAATGTTTCTCTTTAGAATGTTTGTATGGATTTTATAGAGTTAAACCAGCAAGAGGGTCAGAAATGTTATTTTACAATAATGAGTGACATACACTAAATGAATATTGATAAAAGAAAAGATAATGCTTTTTGGAGTTCTGTTTTGTGCCACACAGTGCCTCGTTGTGTCAGAATCCGGTCCATCTCGCTCCTCCAGCTGCAGGACCAGGGACAAACTGGACCAGAAGAATGACAACAACCATCACAGCACCTCAGACCACAGCACAGCTAGAGACCATAAAGGTTCATGGTCTGGCTGCGATTCTTGGCCCAAAGTGACATGAAAAGTGAACCAGGGCTAAACGTTTGATAGTGATCGCAACATCTGTAAGTGTGCTGTGCTGGACCGCAGAGCAAGCAGTGGGGTCCTCATGCTCTGGCTGGGGCCTTGCTGACGCTGAGGTGAG
This sequence comes from Etheostoma nigrum, assembly GCA_029931835.1. NCBI lineage: Eukaryota > Metazoa > Chordata > Actinopteri > Perciformes > Percidae > Etheostoma > Etheostoma nigrum. The sequence continues at coordinate 14,825 of JAQOOF010000232.1, forward strand.
AGGGCTCTGCAGGGGTCAACCATGTGACCCTACAACATAAACAGAGACATTGAGGTACGGACCAACAATCAGCAGATGGACTGATAAGGAGAAGGGGGGGAGCGAGAGACCGTCCTGGTTCTGGTACACCAGACGCACACGTGAAGGCAGTTTGTACTTACAGACTCACATTCTGAAAACACACATTCAATACTGGGAAAAACTATATATAGTATATATAGTATATATTATATATATAATATTTTAGAATTACTTATTCTTACTCCACAAAGAAGGTTACGTTCATAAAAAAAACATGTATAAAGGGTCAAGACATGCCTCAAAGATATAAGCAATTTGGTATGGAAAATTACATTTTTTGGGGTCTTATAAAATTTTGTAACATTTGCATTAAATTTCCTGTTATAGTTTCAAGCAAGATCGGTGGCAACTATGTTAATACAGATGGGTTAAACATAGTCCTCACATTTTCAATAAAGTGTTAAATGATGATTTGGTAGGGATAGTTTAGGTATTGCAAAGTACTGTGATTTAATATGTTGACACCATTATGATCTGGTCACAGGATGAGTAAACATTTAATTGATGATCACACGAAAAGGTGAGATCAAAAGAGGGTGTTGTTGGAATTAAAAATGTTATATGTGCTTAAACATTGTGGGTGATTTGCATTATACATTCAAGCCAAAAGGTAAAAGCATTATTTCAACATAAATGAAGACATGTGGGTCATGCATTAAGTTTGTTGTTAGAAATATATAGTTTGTTGTTTGTTGCATTAAAGCTGCAGTAGGTAGTTTTGAGGAAACGTGGACTTAGCCTAAAAATTTGAACAAGCACACCTTACAGGCTCCTCCCCCTTGCTCTCTGCTGCGCTGCAGCCCCCCCCTCCACAGCTCCTCGAGCCTGCCGTGAACGCGCAGGCTAGTAAGCAGGGCCACTGATGCTTTCCACACAATACAGGGGATTTATTCTGAGGAGGGTTTAGCTGTTGTGTGCTGTGCTTTTAAAACTTTATGTAAAAAAAATTGCTTATTTAAAATAGTTCTATTAAAAGTTTTGGAAATATTTTTCAATAAAAAAGGGATTAAAAATGTTTATGTAATCGCTCATTTGTGAGAACAAAAGCATCACTTTACACAGTACATTACTGAATTACCTTTTGGATCAATTTAAAACACTAAACTTTCAGTAGGAATGATGAATCACTGAGGAAGCTCACTAAGCCAAGGAATAACAACATCTTAGAAATAGGTCTTAGGTTTTATTTTGCATATGGGTAAAATAAATCAGCTTTTTTTGCAAAGTACACACAAGGAAATACTGAACATCTTGATTTGGACTGAAGACGATTCCTTCACGTGCCTCTGTGTCTGAGGCCATGTCTGACCTGTTGGAGGAGCATAAAGAATGTGTGTCAGACATTTGATTTACAATCCTGAGGGGGAAGACACAGGGGCAGGGACAGCGCACAATTAAAGTAGTTTCACCATAGCTGCATTTAATTATGCTCAACAAAAACACATTTAGGCTTACTAAATGTAGGTATCGAAACAATATGGCTTATACTGAGGGTGAACGAGTTAGCTACAACATTCCTGCCGTGCTACAAGCTAACAAGCTAACTGTTAAACTTAGCTAGCAACAAGCTACAGAGTAAAATGAGATTTGCGCTATCACCAGCGATACTGTAACCATCGCTAGTTTAGTTGTGTAGCTGGTTATTAATAAATGAAACAAATCCAGCAGGGATACTTACATGTCAAGCAGAAATGTGGCTAGCTCTGATTGAATCCGTGTTGAATCCTTTCAGGAGGCGTAGCTCCCTCCGCCTCTGAAAAGCCGCTCCGAGGTTGACCCTCGTTTTATTTCGGCTCGGTTTAATTCTTTCTTTTTAGCTCGCTTTTCGTCATCGGTCTTCTTCTGTTTCCCCGTCTTTGTTTTCTGAGCAGGTGTCACTCGAGAAATTGGCAGTTTTCCTGAAAAGTTGTTTCTCCGTGATTAGCACAGCTGCAGCACACGGGCAATCTTGAGCTTGAACACGGTACGCGCTGTGCGGGGGGAAGGGGGAGGGGGGGGGTTATGAGCAGCGCGTACACGAGAATGATTGACACTGCTAAGACAGTCCTCCTGGCTTTGATTGGCTGTTTCCGACCGGGAGCGGTGCATTTCTGCCAAATGGCATTAGGGACACAGGGAGGAGCCATAGGAGCTTAATTTTTTCACAGATTATCTGTCTCATATTCTACTGTCAGGGCATAGTGACAGTTTTAACAAATATGTAAAAAATACATTTTTACAAAAGTTACCTACTGAACCTTTAAGTGGTTTTGCAATACTTCTGTTTTATAATATAAGATGTTCTGGTACATTTTGTTATAAACCAGCTCTACAAATGTGTTAGAAGTTGAATTGATGATGTTAGAGACATCCTGTCTCCGGTTTCAGTCACCCTTTATGGCCCAACTGCTCTGTTGCTTGTCCTGAGGGTCATAAACCCTCAGTCACATCCCAACTAAAAGATAAGGAATAAGCACAAGACCCCACCCTTTGTGAGATAATACTGGGGGTCTGAGAGCCAGAGAGTCAGACAAAGGAAGGGGAGAGCTGCGACAGCTTGATCCAGGTAACTTTGTCTCTAGGATATCCTATGTAATAAAATGGATTCACATTTCAACATCTGAGATTTTGACTACTAATTGAATGAACCCTGAGAATGGAGCAGGATTTAGCTCCAACACCGTACCGACTACCGGGGGGTGGCTAGCTACAGTAGCTAACGGCTGATCTATCATGGTGTAGATCCGGACTTCTAACTCACTAAGCCTCGCCTCCATGTCTATAAATAAACTACACTTGTTACACATCCCATTGTCGCTAAAGGATGCAGAGGAGTAACTGAACATCTCGCACATCGAGCAAGAGAAAGTAGGAGAGGGAGACAAGCTAACTGCTAAGCTAAAGTTGCTAGCAGCTAAGCCAAAGTACGGTAGCGTTAGCTACCAAGCGTTAAAAACAGCTGTTATTTAACGAAAGTCACTTAAAATGAAAAGATCTGTGAGTGCTGAGACAGAACTACTATAATAATAACTGTTTAGTGGACAGTTAGTCGCTGTAATAGCAAATCCAACAAACAGAACTGGTATTTAGTGAGCAGCAACTAGCCACCAACACACAAGCACTGGAAACGGAAACGGAAATGACGTCAGGTACGCTTACCGTGGGTTCGTGGACAGAAGGACTTGGACAGCATCTCTAATCTCGCTCATGATAATGTCTCAATTAATTAAAAAACAAAAAATCAAATTAAAAAATGCACCATCAAATGTTGAAACATTTTCATGGATAATGAAAGTAGTTTATTAAAACTGTTCCAAGCAATTTGCCCATGTCCTTAACTAAGTGGTTTCCTTGGATTCATACCTGGATCCTTGGAGTCAGCTCTAGAGCAGGCAAAAACCTAAGTGTAGCACACTTACACTCCATATATATTTGAACATTTCCAAATTCACCTGTTACAACAAAAGAACAACAACCACTCCCTCACACATTAACTTCCTCACTCATAACCATTCACCACAGACGACATTGACTGACCACAAAACTATTTGACCTGCTTTATCATTGTTTTTGCTGTTAGTATAGGGATAACAGACCATTTTTAGAGAGCTGAAAAAAAAACAAACATTTCAACGCCACTTGCAAAGGCGCCAATTTAACAGACGGGTGCTGCTAAGCAATACAAAACTAGAGTGGCATAACGTAATATAAATTAAGAAAAGTTTGTGCATATCTTGCCTCGATAAAACATCCGTTTCCTACTCCGGACCATCCTCATTTAATAGCTGATTAAATTGTGCGTTCATTCTGTGTCTTAGGTCATTAATTCTTGCCCTGAAATGACTTCTCCTCTCAGCCATCCTCTCACCAATAACACTCAGCGAGTTAAAAAGAAGTAAAAAAAAGCATGCAAGGATGTGACGACAAAATCTGCCCAAAAAAAGAAAAAAAGGCGGGGTGAAAACAAGGGGAAGGAATTTAACTCCAGAATCTCAAACGCAAAATACGACGCAGTCACTTTTGAGCTCTATAACGATAGTCTATTTTCAATTGAAAGGAGAGAAGAACGACGACAACTGTCCCACTTTTTTTCTAAAAGATGGCTAGTAGAAACTTGTTTTGGAATCGACATTAAGAAGGTGAGAGTTTCAGTTGTAAAATGTTTCTGTAATAGTAAAATTTCTAGAGAAATGCAGTTTTGTTTACAATATTGATAATGAATGTAAAAGTTGAACAAGTGACTGTTAGTTTTTATAATGTTAGCCATGGATATATAATTTAGACTGACCCTGCATTCAGTAGGTTAACATTAACTACAACGTAACGAAACGTGAACCTGGCTCTCTTGCTTATGTATTCGGCCTCTCTTTATGTAACCCAACTTCTCGTTCGTACAAGTGCCAGAATGAACCGGAACTAGAGGCTGCTATACCAAGTGTAAAAATGGGTTTTATTTATATTACATCAGAACAAAAATATAAGAAAACACGATTCAGGACTAGACTGAATTACCAGGGATTCATGGTGCTAGTTCAAGACATGCATTATTACTCTGAGACCGAGAGACTCGCCCACGAGCAAAAACAGCAATAAGTAAAGCCAATAGTATGCCCATATATGGGAGACTATGTCATCCAAAGAGTATGCAGGCTGAAAGAGGACAATACTCCCAGTCATACTGTGGTAGGTGCCAATTGGGTGAGGCTGGGATAAAAAAAAGTTTGAGGGAAAAGGAGGAATGAACAACTTGCTGAGATTTTGCGGGTTTGTTTGAGGGTGTTTTGCCTTAATTTGAATTATGTTTGTCTTCATGTTTGTGCAGTCCTAAGAATTCCTATCCCAATACAATTCTCCTTCCCAGTTATGTCAAAAGTCAAACTTAGACTGGCACTCCACTGAATTTTTCATTTACTGCGTTCTAGGTTGGAGACCATGCAAAGGAGCCTTGAATGGACAAGGGGGAGGCTGATAAATGTTCAAGCAACAGATTGCTTACTTGGAGACATAGCTGAATATATCCATATCCAAGTAAGGAGCTGTAGATGGCATCAACAACAAGGTAAGTTAAAATGACACAGCATCACAGGTTGTGATGGTAGGTTTGTAGCTCGATTGCTTCATGTCTTCCCTTTCTTGCTTCAATATCTTCAAATTAAAATGTTAATGACATTGGTCTTTATTCCAATACAGCTGTATTGTACAACACACAAACTGCAATTCTAACAAATTCACTTGAATGACAATGTACTTTATGTTACAGCCAGTTCATCTTACCAGGCTCCACTGGCTTGGACTGGTGCTAGAGGTCCGCCTCACTTCTCCATCTCTCTAGAGCAACTGACATTCCTAAAGTCATGTGGATTTACAGTGTCACAGATTGCAGATATTCTGCATGTTTCTGTACCTACAGTCAAACGAGGTTTCAGGTAGGTTGCATTAGCTGCTTTATCTAGGCAAGGCAGCTTTATTTGTATTACACATTTCAGCAACAGGACAATTCAAAGTGCTTTACACAAAAAGTAAAAACAGTTCAAAATAAAACTGTTTTGTTTTTATTGTTTTTATTATAAATGATAAAACACGAGTAAAAGTTACAGTGCAGTATAAGAAATTTAACATTTAAGAAATTAACATAATTTAAAGAAAGACAACATCAAAAAGAAAGGTCTTCAGCCTTGATTTAAAAGAACTGAGAGTAGCAGCGGATCTGCAGGTTTCTGGGAGTTTGTTCCAGATATGAGGAGCATAGAAACTGAACGCTGCTTCCCCCTGTTTAGTTCTGACTTTGGGGACAGAAAGCCGACCTGTCCCAGATGACCTGAGAGGTCTGGGGGTGTCATAGTGTAGTAGCAGATCAGAAATGCATTTTGGCCCTAAACCATTTAGTGATTTATAAACTAGCAAAAGTCTCAAATCAATTCTTTGAGACACAGGAAGCCAGTGTTAAGACTTCAGGACTGGAGTGATGTGATCCAGTCTCTTGGTCTTAGTGAGGACCCGAGCAGCAGCGTTCTGAATCAGCTGCAGCTGTCTGATTGATTTTTTAGTGAGACCTGTAAAAACCCCGTCAAGTCTACTGAAGATAAAAGCATGAACAAGTTTGAGTCCTTTAACCCTTGATATATTCTTAAGGTGATAATAGGCTGACTTTGTAATTGTCTTAATGTGGCTGTTAAAATTCAGGTCAGAGTCCATGACTACACCAAGATTTCTGGCTTTGTCTGTTGTTTTTAACATTGTTGTTTGAAGCTGAGCGCAGACTTTTAATCGCTCCTCTTTTGCTCCAAAAACAACCACCTCAGTTTTTCCTTCATTTAATTTAAGAAAGTTCTGGCACATCCAGTCATTAATTTGTTCAATGCACTTAGTCAGTTTTTGTATTGGACTATAGTCCCCTGGCGATAAGGTTATGTAAATTTGTGTGTCGTCCGCATAACTATGGTAACTTATTTTGTTGTTTTCCATAATCTGGGCCAGTGGAAGCATGTAGATGTTAAACAGAAGAGGCCCCAGAATGGAGCCTTGGGGAACTCCGCACGTCATATTTGTATGCTCAGATGTATAATTACCTATTGACACAAAGTAATCCCTATTCTGTAGGTAGGATTCAAACCAGTTTAGTACTGAGCCAGAAAGGCCAACCCAGTTTTCCAATCGGTCTAGTAATATGTCATGGTCGACCGTGTCAAATGCAGCACTGAGATCAAGTAATACTAAGACTGAAATTTTGGCATTATCTGTGTTAAGGTGGATGTCATTAAAGACTTTGACAAGAGCTGTCTCAGTGCTGTGGTGGGGTCGGAAACCCGACTGAAAGGTATCAAAACTGTTGCTTAGTGACAAGAAATGGTTGAGTTGTTGAAAAAACGCTTTTTCAATGATTTTACTTAAAAACGGAAGGTTTGATATTGGCCTATAGTTGCTCATTAGTGACATGTCTAGATTGTTCTTTTTTAAGAGTGGCTTGATTACTGCAGTTTTCAGGGCCTGTGGAAAGATACCTGAAAGAAGAGACGTGTTCACAATCTGTAGAAGATCAGAGGCCAAACAATTCAAAACATTTTTGAAAACACCCGTTGGTAGAATATCAAGGCAACAGGAGGAGGATTTCAGATGTTGTATAATGTCCTCCAGGTTTTTATGGTTGATCTAGCTGACTTGACAAGCAGCTGATGGATTACAAATGTGTGGTTTATGTGATTTTATATATTTTTATTTAGAGTTTTAATACACAGCATAAGCTATACAGTGACTCTGTAATTCATTTACTTCTCAGGAGGTTCAATTTGACCCGCTCTGCGTCATACTCTGACATGTCAGACTCCCTGGATGAAATGGTCAAAGAAATTGTAGTTGGGAATGACCTACTTGGCCCAGAGGCTGTCAGGGCACAACTGCGGTCACAGGGAATTTGGGTACAGAGAGTGCGAGATTGTATGCGGCGAATTGATCCAAGGGCAGCCGCCCTCAGAACGATGTCACCTAAGGGATTGCACCTAAGGGCATACCGCGTGGCTGGACCAAATTCCTTGTGGCATCTTGATGGGAACCACAAACTGATAAGGTAGATGTATGCAAAGTTCTGTCTGTCTGTTTGTTTGTTTGTTATTCAAGGGTGAATAGATTGCTACAGTCGGCTCATCGTCTTCCTCCGCGCTTCAAATAACAACCGCAGCAGCACAGTGATGGACTGTTTCATGCGTGGTGTGACCAGGTTTGGCATGCCGTCTCGTGTAAGGACAGATTTTGGTGGAGAGAATACATTGTTGTGTCTAACGATGAACATTCTCAGAGGCTCTGAGCGAGGCAGTGCTCTCCGAGGAAGGAGCACTCATAATCAACAAATTGAGAGGCTATGGGGTGATGTCTGACGAGAGTTGACAAATGTATACTATGACCTCTTCAATTTCCTGGAGAGTGATGGTGTTTTGGACATTGACAATGAGATGCACCTGTGGGCTCTTCATTATGTCTACCTGCCGCAACTCAATAGCGACATCATTGTACAGCAATGGAACAACCATGGGTTGCGGACAGAAAAGCATCAGAGTAGGGTGACCAGACGTCCCCGGTTCCGGGGCTAGTCCCCGATTTTGGTGACCTGTCCCCGGCTGGATCTGTCCCCGGATATGTCCCCGGTTTTCACTGTGACTGACAGACCTAAAATTGGAATGAAATAAAGAAAACTCTGACCAAACTGAGCCAATCGAGCAGCGCTGCTCAGAGCTCAGAGATGTTTTAGAAGCCGTATTTTACGATGCTAAAATTACTGATTATTTACATGGAGTCTGGTGGGTTTTAGCGAACACAATTTTGCGGACTTTTATGTTTTAAAAAGCTGAAGCTCCCAGGCGACAGACCTCCATTTTTCCCTCAGTTTTTATGGCATCATCATTATCAGGCGAAGATTGGATGGCACGTTCATCTCCTCCATATGCTGTAAGTCTTCCATGACATTGCAACAGTCCCTTAAAAAAATTGAAAAAGACTGCAGAGCATTAACATCATCTGCCCTCATCATTGGCCACTCCATAGCCTTCTCCATATAAGCTACAGCAATTTTCATTCAATTTCCAAAATATTCTTTCAAAAGATTCTTTGCTCTCTCATAGCCGTGACCAGGGGCCATGTTATAGCAACTCCGAACCAGTTCTCTTGGCTGCCCTTTAGTATATTGTTCAAGGTAATACAGACATTCTTGTTTATCTGTAGTTTTCTTTTCAATAACTTGCTCAAAAGCTGTAGTAAAGGCAGCGTATTTAAGTGGATCGCCATCAAACTCTGGGATAGCTCGTGGAGGAAGAGAGGCTAAGGCTTGGTTTTGAGCCAGCTGTGCAGTAATGTTAGTTTGCTGTTGCATAAGGTCGTACAGAATAGAGTGGTCAACATTGTCAAGAGAGGAATGATGATGAGACTGAGATTGTATACGTGTACTCCCTTGTGAGATCAGCGGCTGAAATCCTGCCGTTGAAGCGTTGGTGAGTCCGGGTCCGTTTCCTTGCGATTCAGACTCACGCATACGAGTGGGTTGACTCCTTTGTGAGATCGACGGCTGAAATCCTGCTGGTGCAGCTTTGGTGGGTCTGGGTCCACGGACGTCCCCTCCTTCCGACCTGTGAGAAGATGGTACATGTGACACTGAAGACAAAGGGTTACTAGACTTTACTGAAGACTGGGCTCGCGGCCTCTCTTTAGGCCATACAGCCAGTGGCAGAGAATTGTCCTGGTGGAAGGAGACAGTTTTAGGAAGTTGCAAAGTTGCAAGTTGATCTGTGTTCAAATAACTTAATATTTGTGATTTCAAGTGAGCGTGAAGATAGGCATTCATGGCATCTTCTCCATTATCCTCTTCATACTCATCTTCCCCACTGCATGCACTTTCAAACACATACAATTTAGCTGTAGCCACATCCAACTTGGTGTCAACCTCTAGCTGTTCCCTTTTCCTTTTCAACTTTGCCTTTTCAATTTGAAGGGCTTTTTCTTCAGTGTCGATGTCATGCATTTTTTTCAAAGCAGCAGACTGTAAAAGTGCAGCCCTTTCAGCCTTTGCCTTTAAACGTGCAGAAATAACACTCGAAGTCTTTGAACATACGGAAGAATGATCTCTATGACCCTTTACTTGAAACATTGGAAATACTATAGTCAGGCTTTATGTCATTATTTATTATAGACAGCACATACATATTCTCATTATCCTTTTTTTGCATCAGCCAACCATTGCTTCACATCATTCTCAAATATATTTTTCTTCATTGTTTTCTGCACAAGCCAGTATTGTTGCTTGTCGTATTCAGTCTGGCATAGGCATTTCCAGCAAAGCAGTTTGAGTTTCTAAAGCCTCATTGCACAGTGTGGTATATTTGCTTAGACATTTCTTCACATCAGACGAAGTTTGAAAGGTTATTTTTCCAGAAAGGACCTCTTTAATCCTTTGCTTTATTTTATTAGCTTGCATAAATTGGGATTTCTGATCAGAATTGCACATCCCTTAGCTGTTAACTTTCTTGTGCGCTTCATCAAATCATTAAAAAGTGGACTGGACTTATCAGGAATATAATTTTCGTCTACAGCCACAGAAGCAGTCTTGGACTTGTTGGACAAGTTTTCTTCCTCTGCACTCATCTTTGTGCGTTAAGCGCGTCAGTTCAAAGTGCTCAATGAAACGGCACAATTACATTAGGGAAGCCGCCAACAGCACTTTAAAATATTCAGAGCGTCTCTTTCAATTAACAGCAATTAAATATGCTAATTATAGCAACAGCACTGAAACAGTCTTTCATTTCAACTTCGAGAGTCCACGTTTTTCCTTTACAATCCTATCAGCAATGATATATGAAAGTGTACCCACCAGCTTTCCGTGGGTGCGGTCACCGCTGGATGACATGAGGACTTACAGGTGTTTTTCAATTAAGGCTTCCAGGCTCCACGACAGGTAAACAATCCAACGAAACAGGCAATACTTTCCATATCCAAATGATCCGGACGCTCCTGTCCAGTTCAGAAGCGTATCCAGACTAAGAGGAATAGGTTCTTACGATGTGGAGGCTATCCTATAAGCCTCGGTATGGATGGCATGGTGTTCTCAACGCGTAGAAAAAGATCTTGAGTCCAGGCATTGATTGTCTTTGGGTGGTGTTCCCGTTTATTATAAAGGTAGAAAAAGAGTCACTTCACATAAATCAGTACTTCACTATGTGCTGATTAATAAAATGTTGCGGCATGTTCACGGCTACGGTAAGAACCGTGTGTTCCCCGCCATCCACACCTCTCCTCACTGATTACCGCACCTGTAAACATACCTTATTCCCAGTGACGTACCACACCCAGTGCAATACTCCCCCAAGTGGCTAAAATAAATAACTAAATTAACCTAACCAAATAAGGTGGATACAAATGGCTCCTACATATACTGTATACATATATACACTGTGTGCACAATTATTAGGCAAGTGAGTATTTTTGACCTTATCGTCATTTTAATGCATATTTTCCAATTCCAAGCTATAGAAACGTAAATGCTAATTTGATTTAAACATTATCAGGTGATGTGTGTTTATTTAATGAGGGAGGGTGTGGTCTAAAGTGATCAACACCCTATATCAAGGTGTGCATAATTATTAGGAAGCTTCTTTACCTCAAACAAAATGGGCAAAAAAAAGATTTAACAGACTCTGAAGAGTCAAAAATTGTAAAATGCCTTTTTAGAGGGATGCAGCACTCTTGAAGTAGCAAAGATATTGAGGCGTGATCACTGAACAATCAAACGTTTTGTTGCAAATATTCAACAGGGTTGCAAGAAACGTGTGGAGAAAAAAACACGCATATTAAATGCTAGAGACTTGAGAAGAATTAAACGTGAAGTTACCAGGAACCCATTAACCTCCAGTGCCGCCATATTCCAAAAATGCAAGGTGTTCAGTGCTCAGAAACATGGCCCAGGTAAGAGAGGCTGAAACGCGACCACCACTTAACAAGACTCATAAGTTGAAACGCCAAGACTGGGCCAAGAAATTTCTGAAGACAGATTTTTCAAAGGTTTTATGGACTGATGAAATGAGAGTGACTCTTGATGGACCAGACGGATGGGCCCGTGGCTGGATCTCTAATGGGCACAGAGCTCCACTTTGAGTTAGACGCCAGCAAGGGGGAGGCGGGGTACTGGTATGGACTGCTATTATTAAGGATGAGCTAGTTGGACCTTTTTGGGTTGAAGATGGACTTAAAATCAACTCCCAAAACTACTGCCAGTTTTTAGAAGATTACTTTCTTCAAGCAATGGTACAGAAAAAAGTCTGTATCCTTCAAGAAGGCCATGATTTTTATGCAGGACAATGCTCCATCACATGCATCCAAGTATTGATGACAGAATAATGACATGGCCCCCTTCTTAACCTGACCTAAACCGCATTGAGAACTTGTGGGCCCTTCTTAAATTTGAGATTTACAGTGAGGGTAGACAATACACCTCTCTGAACAGCATTTGGGAGGCTGTGGTTGATTCCATGGATGGAAGGCTCATTACAGTTATTGAAAAGAAGGGTGGCTATATTGGTCACTGAATATTTCTTGAAATGTCAATAGTGTTTATTTGTACATCTTGAGTTTTATTCTTACTCTAAGAAATTAAAATAAACAAGTAAGATGGGAAAATTTTAGTTTTTCCATTTAGTTGCATAATAATTCTGCACACTCATAGTTGCCTAACAATTCTGCACACAGATATTCTCCTGAGAAAGCCAAAACTCACTTTTCCTTTGTTAAATATTCGGATTTGAGGTTTATTAACATTTCTGATTGACTGATAGCAATGCATTTGTTACAGTACAATACAATAAATCCTCAGGAATAGGAATATGTGTCATCCTCAAGCTTGGGTCCTCTACCAGAGGCCTGGGAGTTTGAGGGTTCTGCGCAGTATCTTAGCTGTTCCTAGGACTGCACTCTTCTGGACAGAGACCTCTGATGTTTTACCTGGAATCTGCTGGAGCCACTCTCCCAGTGCTCCGATTACCACTGGCACCACTGTTGCTCTTACTTTCCACATCTTTTCTAGCTCCTCTTTCAGCCCTTGGTATTTCTCGAGCTTCTCGTGTTCCTTCTTCTTGATGTTGCGATCGCTTGGGATTGCCACATCTATCACTACTGCCTTCCTCTGCTGTTTGTTAGCCATCACCAGTTTGTCAGTCTGGATCTTGAAGTCCCACAGGATCTTAGCTCGGTCATTCTCAACTACCTTAGAACCACTAGCCACTGACCATCTGTGTTGTGGGATGCCTCTTTCTCCCATATGTTCTTCCAGTACTGTTCAGTCTCAGCCCTGGGTGGATCTGCTCTCATGTTATTACCCTGCCACTGAGAGTACACTTTGGATGGTTCGGTGGAAAACATCCGGTTTATTCTCCTGGCTTCTGCCTTCTCCCTTGTATCTCTTTAGGCGGGTGGCCAGAGCGGTGAGTCTTTGTTTGGCAGTTTCTAGAGCCTCAGGTATCGACAGCTTGTTGTATTTGTTAGGTATTCCTTACCCCTTTCTGTAGTTCTGAGAGCTTTTGGTGTTCATCTTATAGCCAAGCATCTCTAGGATCACTGTTGGTCTCGGTTATGGCTTTAGTAGGCATAGTATGTAGTGCTGCATTCACATCTTCTAGCAGACTTTGTCACTTAGCCTTGGCAGTCTTGGTCGTTGTACTAGGGGGTCCAGCTTGGCTATGATCTTCAATTATGGTTTCACTCATGGTTGAGGTAGGCCAGTAGCATTAAGGACCCACCTGGATGGGAATCGAACCGATGATCACCTGGATACACCTGCCCTGACCGGGAATCGATCACCTGTACCAAAGTCAGTGACATTAACCACTGAGCTATCCAGAAGCTATATATATATATATATATATATATATATATATATATATATATATATATACACACACACACACACACACACACACACATACACACATTTACATTTGCTCATCATCCCTTTGAACAGAACATTGTCTAGCAATGAGAACTAACTTCACTAACGATTGTTAGGCCTACACTGCTTTAAAGTGTCCTAATAATGTTATCACTTTTGGGAGCAATGATGGCCAATGGTGCTTATACCATGTAATTGCAGTTACAATGTAGAGACTGTTAACCAACCACACCAACTACAAAACATCAATCAGCATTATGGGCTTCTGCAGTGAAGATGGCTAAGCAGACTATTGGGACTATAGACCTACTCTGTCAACCATTCAGGGAATGGCTCAAAACAGACGCCTGTCAAAAGCAAAGGGCATCATCAAAGACCCACTCACCCTGGTCACAGACTGTTTTCCCACCTCCCCTCCTTTCGTTTTTTTGTTACTAACTTCTAATGGCAGCTAACGTTAAGCTAGCTAGCTGTGAGCGGATAAAATGCTAACGTAAATAAAATACGGCGTAGCTACTTAGACTTTATGGCCAACCGATAATAGTTAACGTAAGTAACGTTAAGAACTCGACCGGTCATTTTGGGGCTGACTAAAATTCAATCAGCGTTTTGTAAATTAATTTTGGGACGAGTTTAAAAGAATAAATTATCTGTGTCAGAATATTTCAACAATGCTGTAATGTCACTAACGATTGTCTGTTTGCTTTAATGTTGACAGCTGGGAACGTAACGCAGATCAAAGGTCTCCTTCTCTATCCCCCTCCTTTGCCTTTAATTCAACAAAAATCCAGGGTGAGGTCTTCAAACGGTCATAAATTTTTCAAATGAAATGCTTTATGATAAGATACAAAAACAATACTATTAGAATGTAGCTCTCACTAGTGGACATGATAACACTCAAATACACTGTTCTAATACATTTTTTGTTTACAGTGGAAATAATGCATTAACTTACAACAAAATGTCAAATGTTATATGACACAAGAAATAAAAACATGTATTTAAAAATTAATGGAACTGACACAGGTTAAGAGTCTCTATTTCTGATCATGACATCAATGGTCTTTTGGCATACAGGCATACACAAATATGCTTGCTGCAAAGGTAAGGAGTATTTATATACACACATATGTATATATCTATCTTAATGCTTTAATTCAAAAAATGGAAAGTTCCCTTGGCCTTTGGAATTAAAATGTCCCTCATCAAATACCGTTCACCATACCTAGAGAATGGCATGGTTTTATTACAGTTAGCCTAATAGCTGGTTTGATTTAATTAAGGCATCAACTTCCAAAAGACAGACACACAGAGAGAGAGAGAGAGACACACAGAGAGAGAGAGAGAGAGAGATACACACACAAACGTCAGAATTTACCTTTATCTTTGCAGTAAAAGTTAACTTGATTTACTTACCTGTACAGTCCATAATTGTTAATGGGTAATTTAAAAAAAAGAGTCAGCATAAAGACACACAACTTTATACAACTTGACACCTCAAAGTTCAATAAATTTTTAAGAGTATGGTAGGATGTTGTAATTGATGAATTCCCATTTCCAGATCATCCAGTTGAAGCTCCCTTGTTGATGACACAGAAAATGTGTTACTTCTTTAGACTGTATACCTTTTATAGTAAGTTAGTACATTGTACATTGCAAATTAATTACTTGTGTATATTCTACTGTTAAAACAGTAGAATATACACAAGTATGGCTAGCAATACACAGTCGTACTGGACACTGAGAAGGAGGTCTACAGCAAGGGTTGAAGCTCAGTTAATTCAAGTTGCAGAGGGGAATCGTGTGACAGACCTTTGTGATGCTGAGGACGCATAGGAAGAAGCGAGCGACTTCTATGATATGGAGCGCCAAACACCTGGCAATGAGACGGAAGAGTTCTTTGATGCATATGAACCAAACACTGAACCAGGCACAGAACAAGGCACTTTGCAGGAAAATATGGCTGCATGGGTCGTTGAGCATAACAAAACTCACAATGCACTGAATTCATTGTTTCGAACACTTGGACAGCACCATACACTGTTACCAAGTGATGCCAGAACATTGCTTGGTACATTGCGGTCCAGCAAGATTCTTGTCCATGAAAAAGCTGGTGGCCAGTACCACCATTTTGGTATGCTGGAGTCACTTTCAGTGGTGTTAAAGAAACACAAATGCTTGTTAGAGGATAGTTCTCTTGATCATTTGTCTCTTCAGGTTAACATTGATGGGCTGCCGCTTTTCAAAAGTTCAACCACACAGTTCTGGCCCATTCTTGGGGTTATTCAGAATCTTCCACAACATGACCCTGTTGTAATTGGTCTTTTCTGTGGTGCAAAAAAAAACAACAATCTTGATGAGTTCATGGAGGATTTTCTTGCAAAGATCAATGAACTTGAGAGAGGTTTTGAGTTTTGACGGGCTCACACTCACATTCAAGTGTGTGATGCTCCTGCCCGGGCTTTTGTTAAACGTATCAAAGGTTACTCAGGATATCACAGGTGTGAGAAGTGCACAGAGGTTGGTCTGTATGTAGAAAACCAGGTCACTTTTCCAAGGACAGACATGCCTGTAAGGACAGATCAAGACTTCTGTGAAAGAAAAGATGAATAATACCATCACCTAGGGAGTTCCCCTCTTGAAAATACATCACTTGGGATGGTTTCAACCATGCCACGCTCAAAATTGCTTAAATCACCTTTCTGACATTCTGACATTCAGTTTGGAGTTCAGGAGATTGTCTTGACCAGGACCACACCCCTAAATGCATTGAAGCAACTGCCATGTGATTGGTTGATTAGATAATTGAATCAATGAAAAATTTAACAGGTGTTCCTAATAATCCTTTAGGTGAGTGTATAGCAGATGTTGGGACGATGTATATAAGCCCACATTTGTACGATGTATTATATACGTTAGAACGATGTATATGAGCCTGCATCTGTACGATGTATTATATACGTTAGAACGATGTATATGAGCCTGCATCTGTACAATGTATTATATACGTTAGAACGATGTATATTAGCCTGCATCTGTACGATGTATTATATACGTTAGAACGATGAATATGTGCCTGCATCTGTACGATGTATTATATGCGTTAGAACAATGTAAATATATATACGTCGCGGAGAGAACAGCTACATGTCGTTAAAACGTCTAGCAGCAACCTCATGGGGACGTCGTGCCAGTGAGCAAACAATCAAACTACTACATATCCCCGCTGTATTTTAATTACATTGCCAATATGTCGTGGAGACGTATGTGTCAGGTTCATAACACTTTACCTTACTAAATAAACATGGTCAAGCAAAGAAACGAGACGCAGACGGCAAATATGCAGTTAATAGACTGTTGCAAGAGGGAAGCACCGCGCGAGAGCAACCTATCTCCAGCGTCACTCTCGGGGAACCTTCAACAGATTCTTTGTGGCACAGTCTCTTTATTGAAACACACACACAAAGATTCACAGTTGTTGATACTAAAAGACATCTGGTGTTTGGTTTATGCCTACACTGAGAAAGCGAGGGCAGAGGGCAGGTCGCTGGGCAACTTGTACTTTGACAAACCTCGAAACTAAAAAATTTGCTATCTCTAAGATATACAACAGTGGAGACATTTATTGCCTCGGTGGTGCTAACAGCTTTAAAGAAACAAAGTTAGTTAAATAAGCATATAAGATTATAAAATATAATAAGCATGTAAGAATATACTACAAGCAAGATATGAATATATAATAAGCATGAAAGTTATAATATTTTAAGACACTACTACAGAGAAATATAAAATAAAAGACTTATAAAAATGAATTTCTCTGTCAGTATGTGTGCTTACTGGGCTATTTTCAAACGGTTTTATTGTCAATTTTGTGGGTTCTATTTGTAATTTATTTTCAAATACACTTTTGGCGGACTTTTTTTGCTAACGAACATTTAAAATTGTAAACTCTGTGGCTTAATTTTTGCTCCTTTTTCCATCTAAAATTAACTTTAGTTAACAGACTTTTTTTCTTCTTTTTTTTAAGCTGATGAACTTTTCAAAATGTTCCTTTGTCAACTCTGTGGTCATGACTGTGACACAAAAATTGCATTTGTTAGGCATATGAAAATTCACAGGAATGTCCCTAACCTAAACTTTAGATGTGCCCTACCTAATTGTAAGCGTACATTCAGAAACATAACGGTTTTCAAAACTCATGTATATAGAGATCACCCAGATAGAAATAAGAGGCTATCTGGTAACGTTAACGCTACAAGTCTTTTTGTTGGCCATGACATAATGTCTTGTCATGTGGATTTTTGCACCTTCAAGTGTGACAATATTTCCAATTTCCAGAGTATGATATGCAGGGTTTATCAGTAATAGCAATTCACCACTCTTTTCCGTCCCTACATGATGTTGGACCCTATTGCTCTGATCAGAGAGTCCATCCTCTGCACTCTTCCCAGTATTGCTCCAGAGTCACTACAAAATGTGATTGAGAAGCTTATGCAGCAAGGAGTGGACAGCAGAGAAGACTTGCAGTATCTGAGAGAACAGGACATGGAAGAGTTCATCCGGCCAATTCAGTGCAGAAAACTGCTGGATGCCTGGAAGCCCAAAGGTAATCAAACCTTTTGAGTGTATTTGCAAGCTATATTTTATGAGATTTAAGATTATTTATCTGAATGAGAGAAGACATGACAGGATAAGAGAAGAGGAAATAACATTTGTGACTATATGAAAAGAGAAGAGAATAAACTAATAGAAGTTAAGACAAAAGAAGATAAATAAAATGTGACGACAAAAGAAGAGAAGACAATAATAAAAAAATACAACACAATATAAAAAAGAGAAGATAAAAGCAGATACTGTACAATGACAAAAGAAGATTAGAGAAAATAAATAAATGTGTATCATATTTTTATTAAAATGTTACAGAAATGCAAGTCTCAGTAAATATGTACAGGTATTACAATATGGTATTTTGCCAACACACATAGCAAGTGTGTTTCGTATTCTTACCTTCTACAGCCGATAATTAAATACAGTATATTCATAGTCTGAATCACATTTCTCCATCTTACCCCTACCCCTTGAAACCAAGGGGTAAGGGCTAGGGGTGAAAACATAACCCTATGAAATGGGACACCACTATATGGTTACATCACTATACAGTATTGATCACAAACTTCCAAGATGCGTCTCTGTATGTCGATTGTGTGGGTTCTTGACAACAGTGTCATATGCATTTATATATTTATATATTCTGAAATTATTTTATGTTCACTTTGGTGGTGCAGAGGCAGATGTTCTTATCTGTGTAGTACTTCTGTTTGCAATACACTGCAATACATATGTGTATACAAACACATGGTGTGTTGTATATCTGTGTCAGTTATCATCGTTTTGACTCTTATTGATGTTCAGAAAAACATTTTGTCAACAAAAGTTTGTCTTTATTGCCCAAAAAATTAAACATAACAGGCAAAAACATTACATAAAATATATTATATTACAGAACCATTATCAACTATTAAAACCAAAACTTACATGTCACACACATAAAAGGCACTCAAATGTGTAAAACTAAAAAAAAGACACACAAGACCACAAACAAACAAATTAACTACAGCTATTCTGATATTCCAGACCAGTCTGAAGCCCGTTGGCCAGTAACCCCCACTCATATTTCATCAGTGTCCCGTATCAATACCAACAACAATATACAAGTGCATGAACAGGAATTAATTACAAATGATTACAATAATACAGTACCAATGCAATAACAAATGGGTACAACATGAACACATGATTTAAGAAACTTCTGCTTGTTTTCAGCCCGAAAGTGGATTAGCTGCCGGGTGTCCTTCTGTGTGATACAGGGTGGTATATGTAAAGCACGTAGCGATGTATCATAGAACGTTAATATTAATATATATATATATATACAGTCTATGCGATGTATACAGTCCATTCAAGGCAGAGAAATGCGGGACTGTTGTGGAAATCAACGTTAGCGGATAGCGATTAGCGTTAACATAGCTAGCTAGAGATTTTTAAAAAGTTTCAGTTAAGAACATGGTTGGAAGTATATACAATGAGGAAAATAAGTATTTGAACACGCTGCTATTTTGCAAGTTCTCCCACTTAGAAATCATGTAGGGGTCTGAAATTGTCATCGTAGGTGCATGTCCACTGTGAGAGACATAATCTAAAAAAAAATCCAGAAATCACAATGTATGATTTTTTAACTATTTATTTGTATGATACAGCTTTAAATAAGTATTTGAACACCTGAGAAAATCAATGTTAATATTTGGTACAGTGGCCTTTGTTTGCAATTCCAGAGGTCAAACGTTTCCTGTAGTTTTTCACCAGGTTTGCACACACTGCAGAAGGGATTTTGGCCCACTCCTCTGCACAGATCTCCTCTAGATCAGTCAGGTTTCTGGGCTGTCGCTGAGAAACACAGAGTTTGAGCTCCCTCCAAAGATTCTCTATTGGGTTTAGGTCTGGAGACTGGCTAGGCCACGCCAGAACCTTGATATGCTTCTTACAGAGCCACTCCTTGGTTCTCCTGGCTGTGTGCTTCGGGTCATTGTCATGTTGGAAGACCCAGCCTCGACCCATCTTCAATGCTCTAACTGAGGGAAGGAGGTTGTTCCCCAAAATCTCTCAATACATGGCCCCGGTCATCCTCTCCTTAATACAGTGCAGTCGCCCTTTCCCATGTGCAGAAAAACACCCCCAAAGCATGATGCTACCACCCCCATGCTTCACAGTAAGGATGGTGTTCTAGGGATGGTACTCATCATTCTTCTTCCTCCAAACACGGTTAGTGGAATTATGACCAACAAGTTCTATTTTGGTCTCATCTGACCACATGACTTTCTCCCATGACTCCTCTGGATCATCCAAATGGTCATTGACAAACTTAAGACGGGCCCTGACATGTGTTGGTTTAAGCAGGGTAACCTTCCGTGCTATGCATGATTTCAAACCATGACATCTTAGTGTATTACCAACAGTAACCTTGGAAACGGTGGTCCCAGCTCTTTTCAGGTCATTGACCAGCTTCTCCCGTGTAGTTCTGGGCTGATTTCTCTCCTTTCTTAGGATCATTGAGACACCACGAGGTGAGATCTTGCATGGAGCCCCAGTCCGAGGGAGATTGACAGTCATGTTTAGCTTCTTCCATTTTCTAATGATTGCTCCAACAGTGGACCTTTTTTCACCAAGCTGCTTGGCAATTTCCCCGTAGCCCTTTCCAGCCTTGTGGAGGTGTACAATTTTGTCTCTAGTGTCTTTGGACAGTTCTTTGGTCTTGGCCGTGTTAGTAGTTGGATTCTTACTGATTGTATGGGGTGGACAGGTGTCTTTATGCAGCTAACCACCTCAAACAGGTGCTTATCTAATTTAGGATAATAAATGGAGTGGAGGTGGACATTTTGAAGGCAGACTAACAGGTCTTTGAGGGTCAGAATTGTAGCTGATAGACAGGTGTTCAAATACTTAGTTTCAGCTGTATCATACAAATAAATAGTTATAAATTCATACATTGGGATTTCTGGATATTTTTTTTAGATTATGTCTCTCACAGTGGAGATGCACCTACAATGACAATTTCAGACCCCTCCATGATTTCTAAGTGGGAAAACTTGCAAAATACCAGGGTGTTCATATACTTATTTTCCTCACTGTATGTACAGGACTGTATAGACCACAAAACAAGACTGTCGTTATTTTTAAATCAATTATTTAAGCCGAAAATACTTACATTTATGGGTCTCTCTGGTTGATGCGGCAGCCATTGTTGCCTGTTGCACAATGTATATCGCTACTGCTCGGTTTCAAGTAAGCTCGCGCTCTCCCTTGATTTTTTCATTCACTGTCTATGGTTCCAAAGGCCATAAACGCCAGTAGTTATAAGTGTATACCTTTAGGTGGGGGCTACTAATTAGCATAATTCCCCCGCTTATAGTTAATACTTTTAGGTGGGGGTCATATTTCCCCCCCTAAGTTGCGCGCGCATCCTATTAGGTGGGGGCTACTAATCCCCCGCCTGTAGTGTATACTTTTAGGTGGGGGCCGTATTCCCCCCTGCGCCTTTAGTTAATACCTTTAGGTGGGGGCTACTAATTAGCACAATTCCCCCGCTTCCAGTTAATACTTTTAGGTGGGGGCCGTATTCCCCCCGCGCCTGTAGTTAATACTTTTAGGTGGGGGCTGCTGATTCCCCCCTAAAGCTGCGTGCGCAGATCGCCCATACTAGAGGAATAAATCAATTGGAAAAATGTATAAAAGAAGAAGAATAAATTGAAGAATAATGAAGGTAAGTCAATGATTAAAGTCTTTTAAATGTTTGACTACTAATGTAGTGTGTTTAAACGGATTGTGTGTGTGTGGGTGTTTTGCTTCGTAGCGGTGTCTGACGGGGAGCGATGATTTCTAAACTTTAATGGTTTAAGGCTGTATGACTAGATTGTTAACGTGTACGATTTCCAGGATGTAGCAGTTATATTTATTATTAGACTATTACTTATACTATTATGCCGTTTTTAGCTAGGTAACTGATTAGCTGTATAAATGCGTTTTAAATGGTCCGTGATACGGTTGCTGGAGTACATGTGCGTGTGTGTGTGTGTGTGCGGGTGTGTGTGTATAAGCGTTGTATTACTGTCTGACGGCGTGCCATGCTTTTAAAGCCAGTTATATTTTAATCAGGCTAATACTTTTACTCATGGTCCCGTTTTTTAGCTAGCTAGCTGGCTAGATGTATAATGTCTTTTAAATGGTCCGTGATACGCTGTGTGGGTATGTGTGTCTGTCTGTGTGTGTATATGCGTGTGTGTGTGTGTGTGCGTGGGTGTTTGGTTCGTAGCGGTGTCTGATGGGCAGCGATGATTTCTAAACTTTAATGGTTTAAGGCTGTGTGAGAAAAATTATACTCGGGTATTGTGATAATACTTAGGTAAAGTAATTGAAGTAATTATACTCGGGTATTGTGATAATACTTAGGTAAAGTAATTAAAGTAATTGTACTCAGGTATTGTGATAATACTTAGGTACTGTGAAAATACTCAGGTATAGTGATTATACTCAGGTAATATGATTAAGCTATGCATCAGCAAAACGGAACAAAGACAATGTTGGATATTGAATAGAAGGGAAGTACGTACTATCTTGTGCTTATCTCGGGTGGGGGCGACATTCCGTTGTAGGGTCAGGTTGAAGTCGTGCTGATTCAATCATCAGTACAGCACAGAGTCCTCCCGCAGGGGGGACACCCAAAACACCCATTAACTAAGATACATTCCAGCAGACCGAGACGGCATGCTGCACCCACCCAGCCAATAGAGTTACGGTTGCTATGACGATATGCACCGCCCAGTGGTACCTTTTGACCAATAGGGCTCCCTTAAGGAGAACCCATATAACCGCTGCGCACCTCTGTTTAAGCGCCTTTCTTGGGACCTCTGAACTAGTCAAGTTCCATTAGGACCGTGCACGTATAACTGTACGGAATGCATTGCTCTGATTAGATATTATACTACAATAAATACTTGAAGTGATATAACCTAATTAGGCCTAGAGTGTCTTCTTGTGGACAGCCAAGTGGTTTTCTCCAACAAATTGGTAGCAGAGGATGGTTGCTTAGAAATAGTGTAATAAGAGAATTCCACGGAACCAGGAGAGTGAGTTGTTAAACTCCAGGTCCAGACTCCACGGACTGTCCACGTCCTGGAAAGGAGGACAAAGGAGGACACTCAGTACACGCCTCAGGAACCTGATCACATGCGCGCGCACAATCAAAAGGTGAGCAGAACCTATTTCATTGAAATCTGCATATTGACTATATCAAATTAATGTGATCAGAAGTACTGAGAGTGAGTATTGAATGTTTTGAAAATTTATGTAATTGTTAAAATTGTGGACATTGGAGCAATGCATTCCGATTAAATGTGTTGGTAGGGGTTATGACTGATGGGGACTGAATGAAAAAAGAATATGACCTCGTTGTGAGAGATTCGAGAAACCTGGGTAGAACAGCTAGCGTATTATTCAGGGGAAGGTCGGGGCGCAATTGAGGAGACATAATTCGACATAGAGAAATCCAAATTCATAAGAATTGGACAGTGGAGGTAGTGAATGTAAAAAAAAAAAGAAAAAGAAAAAGAGAGTAAGGAGAGAAAAGAGAAAAAGAGATAAAGAAAAGGAGAAAAGAATGGAGTGAAATAGAAATGTCAGAGGTTGCTCTTACGGACATTGACTTAGATGATTTGGGAGAAAATGAGTGTGTGAGTTTAAGTGTTTCGCTGACTTCGGACCAAGCCTCTGGTCCGCCCGTGCTGCCGCCGTTGCAGTATAAGTTTGGTTGTTAAGTGTCTGCTGGTACTGTTTATAGCCGCTGTTTTGGGTTTGGTTAACATTTGTATAGTTACATTAGAGAAAAGTAAGCATAAGACATACACAGAGAAAAGTAGAGGGAGTGAGAGCACTGAGAGTAGAAGAGGGAGGGGTGAGGAGAAGTGAAGATAAGGAAAGACGAAAAGAGGGTCCGGTCCACATTAGAAGGACAATGGCGACATCTTATGGACAAAAGTTGTTACAGGCGCTAGAGAGGAAGGGGAGTAAGGAAGATAGAAAAAGAGGAATTAGATTAGTGGAAGACTGGGAAAAGGGTGGCTGGATACCGGTGACAGGGGCTCCTACAATACATCAAATACAGCAAATCAAAAACTTTCAAGAACAAAAACTGGATTATGCAAGGAGAGCAGAAAAAGAAGAAGAAGAATCTGGAAAACGTCGTTTCACCAAGCCAAGGAAGGCTGCTAGAAAATCAGAAGGAGAGGATTATCTACTCTCCCAACGCCTGATTGCAGCAATGATAAAATCAATTTCTGCAGAAGCTGAAAAGGCCCCTGTTGAACCCACACCATCCAAATCAGCACCTAGTACACTGTATATTGATCTCATCCAACTAGGTGAAACCTCTTCAGCCCCACCCCCGCCATACTGCCCTGCAGATAAGCCAACTGAGGGAAGACAAAGCACCAATCCTTTCCTTCCTGTCAATCAGGCCCCAGTGCGAGAGGCCTCAGTGAAAGCTATTCTATTGGATATAGAAGAAGAGCCAGCCGCCACCAACGTAGAAGAACGTCTCGCTGTGTTGGAACAATGTATGAGGGGACCCACATCTAGAGCCCAGTCACAGAGCGATGTGTCAGGGGAGCTTCACCATGACCTAGAACAGGAAGGACAGGAGGTCAGTGCAGAATGGAAACTGAGAAAAGAAGGAGCATCAGGCTACAGCCTCAATGAACCTGGACTGTCCTCCTCCACTCCACTACAGCCCAACAGCGCCCCACCCTACAGTAAAACCTTTGTAAAAAAACACCCCTCTCATTTCCACCTGGCGGCGACATTAACACCCGCACCAGCAGATTCAGACAATGACGGGTTAACTGAGCTATTGATTGGTCGGACAGATCAAGACCTTAAGACTGTAACTATGGACCTACAAGGTACCTTCGCTGGACAAGTCAGGAGAGTGGAAGTGGCTGATACGGCCCCACGATCAACCCAGTGGAGCCGCGATCTGACCACCAACCCACCCCGATTAACTAGAAGACCACTAGATCAAAACCAGGAACAGTTGGACTCTGTGGAACAAACCATTAGGGAAGTGGAAGTGGACATTAAGCAACAAAGCTCCTTCCAGATGCCACTTAGACCTATACCAGGAGGAGGAGGGACTTTGATATATACACCCTATACCTTTGGAGACTTGGACACACTATGCTCCAAGCTGCCGTCCATAACAGGAGGACGGGGATGCCAATACAGACCCACACTGGTTTCCCCTGAATGCATAGCCCCTCATCACACTGACCATTGATGGAAAAGATTACACCATGCTGGCAGACACAGGAGCTACCTACTCTTGTGTTATTTCTACAGACTTTCCCCTGTCTCAGAAGACTCAATCAATAATTGGCGTCACTGGCCAACCCCAGACCCAACCATTCACTCAACCACTCCAAGTAAAGTATGATGACCAGGAACTCACACATGAGTTCTTGGTGTCCCCAGCATGTCCAGTTAATCTACTGGGACGTGATTTAATGTGCAAACTTGGCCTCCAAATCTGGATGAATTCACAAGGGATCCACGTCACCACTGAGATACCCCCGTCCTCCCCAAACAACCCTGTGCGTCTCATGACACTCATGCCTTACCAACCACAGGTGCATCAGATTGTATACTGGCTTAGACTGGTCAGCACTGGACCAGAAACACCCTCCATCCAGTTTGCTTTTCAACTCCTCAAGTCCCAGATATACACACTCCACCCGTACATGACTCCATTGGAGCATGTACATTGTACTATGCACGTGGGAGAGGACACTGACACCCCATATGACGACGAATGGACTAAGCACATGGTCCATCAACGCCCCATCATCGTTTCCAAAGGCATATATTGTGGAAAAGAGGGCGTGGCCGCAAAAGTCTTCCTCAACCCCTGGTTGGATGAATGGTACACTCTTTTCCACTCAGCATCACCCCACGTCACCCTAGCAGTAGGCTTTGGACAAGAAGCCAGGAATCTTGGACCCATGATTAAAAGGGCAGCCACCCTCACCTGGGAACTCAGTCCCACACCTGGCCTCCTGAAGGCCAAGGAGGAAGACATGTGGTGTTTCACAGACCCCTACACGAGAGATGTCTCACTGCCAGAAAGCCTGCCCCTCCCTAGGGAACATGGCCTTCCATGCTCCGATCACCCAGGGGCACTAGCAATGTTAAACACCATCCCCACCAGCCTCTGGACCACATCACCACACGATGTTGGCTTGCTAAGGACTCCCCCAGTTCTGGTCTCTCTTATAGATCCTTCCATGCCACCAGTGTGTAGGCACCAGTACAAGATTTCTATTGACCAAGAACAAGGCATAGCCCCCACAGTGGAAGGATTACTTGCTGCAGGTGTCATTTACCCCACCACCTCACCATGGAACACGCCTATCCTTCCGGTGCCAAAGGCTGGAGGTAAAGGATGGAGAATGGTCCAAGATTTCCGCCCCATCAATGATGTCACCATCCCAGCGGTGCACCCTGTCCCTGATCCTCACGTAGCTCTGACCAGCCTGACTCCAGCAATGACCCACTTCTCAGTTATTGACCTAGCGAACGCCTTCTTCAGTGTCCCCCTCCATCCTCAATCTCAGCCACTCTTTGCCTTCACCTTCAGAGGGCAGCAGTACACATACTCCAGACTCCCTCAGGGATACAGAGACTCTCCCGGCCTATTTAACAGAATTCTGAAAACACATCTTCTAGAGCTCTCACTGCCACCGGGAGTAGTTCTCATCCAATACGTTGATGACCTGTTGCTGGCTGCCCCCACTGCACTGGACTGCCTAACTATCACAGAGAGCTTGCTGCACTTCCTATCCGCAAAGGGCTACAGGATAAAGAAGGAGAAGGTGCAATGCGCAAGGCGCCAAGTGATGTTCTTAGGACGAGAAATCTCATCTGCTGGACTGGGAGTCTCCACCGCCCACCGCCACAGCATCTTGAGACACCCATTACCCAACACAGTGTCTGATATGCTGTCGTTCTTAGGACTCACGGGGTACAGCCGCTCTCACATACCAGACTACACCAATAGAACTGCACCACTGCGCCTCCTCCTCGCAGAAGTAGGCAACAGGAACCTTACGGCCCCTCTCCCATGGACGGCAGAGGCGGAACAAGCTTTCACTGACCTCAAACAAGCCATGGCTCAAGCTGCAGCCCTTATGGCCCCCGACTACTCCTCCCCGTTTCATTTGGATGTTTCTGAACAGGACGGCTTCCTCAATGCAGTCCTGTATCAGAAAAAAGGGGGAGAGAGACACGTACTGATGTACCACTCCTCAAGACTGGACACAGTGGAAAAAGGACAGACAAGTTGCGCCAGATACATTGCTGCCCTTGCAAAGGCAATAGACAAAACAGCACATGTGGTAATGTGCCACCCGCTGCAGATACACACATGCCACGGAGTATCTGCATTTTTGGCCAGCAGAGAATTTTCCTACAGTGCCACCAGAAAAACTAAACTGCAACAGACATGTACTCAACCACACATCTCATACGTACCCACGGACCGCAACATGGCTACGAATCTTGGACATCAAGGCCACCCACACAACTGTGCAGAGCTGGCAGCCCAAGAGAGCAAAATCCGCGTAGACCTTCTGAACGAACCAATGTTGGATGCGGACATGTGGCTGTATACAGATGGATGTTGCTACAAACAAGAAGATGGAACCAACAAGGCCTCATATGCAGTAGTACAACAGACAGCAGATGGACAACACAGAGAACTGGAATCAGGAGTCCTGGAACAACCAGCGTCAGCACAAGTGGCAGAGGTAAAGGCACTAACTGCAGCCCTAAGGATAGGGCAAGGACGAACCGTAAACGTGTTCACAGACTCAGCATATGCACACGGGGCAGCACACATTGATGCGCCAATGTGGGAGCGAAGAGACTACACCACATCAGCCGGAATGCCGATCAAACACCAACAAGCCATCAAAGATCTGGTAGCAGCTATGGCACTTCCTAGAGCAGTGGCAATCATGAAGTGCAAAGGCCATGACACCAACAGCACTCGAGTAAGTGCAGGAAATGATGCTGCAGACCAAGCAGCAAAGAGAGCGGGTGGATATACCCCAAGACAAATGGTCATGAGACCAGAAGTACGCCCTAGATTGACAGAGAAAGACATAAGAGAGATTCAACAACAAGCAGGAGCGTATGAATGGAATGAGTGGAAAAGAAGAGGAGCAGCTCAGGACAGAAAAGGACTCTGGAGAGCACATGATGGACGAATGGTGGCTCCAGCAAAACTCTGCTATATGCTCCTCCCTGAAGCGCACAGACCTACGCATGAAGGAAAGAGGACCACGTTGCACAACATTTCTCACTTGTGGTGGCATCCACACATGGACAGTATCGTATCTCTGTATTGTGCAGAATGCGAAGTGTGTGGGGCCCACAATCCCAAGAAACCATTCACCACCCCCATGGGCTCCTACCCGGTACCCACCGCCTGTTTCCAAGACATAAGCATAGACTTCACAGATATGGGAGCAGATAATGTAGTGGGAGGGAAAAGGTACGTATTGGTAATGGTAGACAGATTCTCCAGATGGGTAGAAGCAATACCTACTAGACATGAAGACGGAAAAACAGTGGTAAAGTGGTTAAAAACAGAACTGATACCTAGATATGGAGTACCAAGAAGGATCAGGTCAGAT
>JAQOOF010000233.1:0-43512 GCA_029931835.1 Etheostoma nigrum
TGGCACCACATTCCCCCCTGGTGTCCAAAGAAACGTACTGCGCTCAGGAAGACAGTTGGCACTTAAAGTATTGGTTTTTAAAACTATTTTCATGTGTGAGCAGTTTTTAAACAAAGTTAACAGCACGTCAGCTATTTCCCTGAACAACTTTTCTTGAGACTTGTGAAACATGTTATGACTGTAATGAATGTAAAACTCAAGTCATGCAGAGTAGATAATTTAAGGTAGGGTGGGGCTGCACGTACAGTGGCTTGTATAAGTTTACACACAATTAAAATAGTCCCACGTCATCACTTAGCCTTTATCATACCTAGAGATAGGCGTGGGGAACTTTCCATAAGATCATCTCTCAATGTAAATCAACCCAGCTATTAAGCTAACTGAAATAACACCATGCCAATCTCTAGGTTATGGTGAAGGGTATGTGATGATGGGGGGTGTGTATACAACAATATTCAATTGGGGGGGGGGGGCTATTTTACTTCCAAAGGCCAAGGAAACTTTATCAGGATGCAGAGTATTCTGGATTCATGACATAACTTCCTTTTAAAAATAGAAATGTGCCTTCCTCTGTGGGAATTTAACATAGGGGTGAGTATACTTATGCCCCCTGTATTTTAAGGAACAACATTTATTTATTTACAATACATTATTCATTCACAAAGAAAATTGGTCCTTAAAGGTTGGATTTTTCAAAAAATCTTGAATTAAGGCATTAAGATCAATTTCCAAAAGATGTTTTTTTTTTTTTATTCCTCTTTTTAATCAACGTTAGCATGGGTGTGTAAACTTATTCTAGCCACTGTAGATTACAGCACTCCACAAACTACTGATGATCATTCATCACATCTGAAAGTTTAATTTGAATTTTGCAAACTTTCTTCACCAAGCTCATATATAGTTTATGTCAACTTGGCCTCAAATGTTTTGATCATCACATGGGCCGGCAGTCATGAGACATATCAAATAACTTTATACAACAGCACAGTGTAAATTGACAATCTAAGTATATAAATGTGTATGTGTGTGGTAAAGTTTAGAGGGAGGATAATGATGGTAAATAAGATATTCCTTTTGAATAAAGTTTATTTAATAACGCTTTTTCCCCCCTAACATAGCCTAGGCTTAACAAGCTTAAACTCTAAATCTGGGTCCAAAATTGCCACCATCTACTAGCCAAATGCTGGTAAAATATGCAGGTGGTTGGCTTATTTGCTTCACTCAGAAGCCAAAAAACAATGGTTATCTACTGAGTGGCTGGTGGACCAAGAAGTTAATGTTGTACCGTGCTCCAAATCAATTCAGATTAAGGCAATATCATCATATATGTTGTGTTTTTTTCAAAATTGTTTGAACATGCAATTCAAGAACAAATCTGTTTATACGAGTGGTTCTTCCATGAGACCCAATATGTTTTTTTTAAAGCACCACTGCTCCTTTAGAGTATATATGAATGACATCAGATCCCGTCCTCCTTTTTTCTGATAAATGCTCCTGAGTTCTGCCCGTAACAGTGGAAATCCATCAGTGTAATACAGCAAGTCCAGAGCCACGGCACAAAGCCAGGTTCCCATGAAGCATAGTGTTGAAGCCTCGTGAAAATCAATACTTTCTACAGGACCATATTTCATCATTGTTATTGGTAATAAAGCACTAAACGATGAGCATAACAGTCATATGGGCTGTATCGTTTCTTTAATGGTGCAGTCATAAATCAACTTCCCTCATTCACCTAGTCCTTCACCGAGGCCAACCACCCCACAACTCCTGGAATGTATTTCTGAAAATCAAATGTATATATCCTCTACACAGGCATATGCCAGTCAGCTTTCAGTGTGCGGCAAACATGCAGGCTGTTGTAGGGCTGTGCAATGAATTTAATTTTAATAGCGATAACGAGTTTGGCTCGATCCCCAAATCAATGTAATCGAGTAAACCGACTATTTTGCACATTTCGCTTTGCAAGTAAACTCTTGTATTGTCTCGTGTTCTAACTGGGGAAAAACATGAAGGGAAATTTCACAGCTCTAGGTGTTTTCATTGGGGATTTGTTCAACTATATTAGTATTTTTAAGTTCAATAAATGCAACGTCATTTCAAAAGTCAATGAAATGATCGTGTTTTCAATATTGAACAAAATTATGATTTTCTTTTCCACAAATCGAGCAGCCCTATGTTGTACAGTAGCTTCATGAATGGTGCACCTCATGCAGACCTGACCAAACACTACTGTAAAGAAATGCAAAGTGAAATGAACTAAACTATGGTAATTGAATAAGATCAGTGTGCATGGAAGTGCAAAGCAGAACTTACTAGGGAGATTGGTTTCAAGTTCTGCAACTTCTGTGGAGAAAAAAACAAACAAAGAACCATGAATAAGGTCGGGGAGAAAAGGGCAAAGACAAAATATATTTATTTCTATTTAAATAATTCAGCCAGGAAAGTTACCCTGCATAAAAGTATAATGTATAATATGCATGTTGTAAATGCATACAACACAATGTAGCAGAGGAAAAACTAAATTTGATCAGTGGGTTAAAAATAAAAAAGTGGAGGAGAAAAGAGAAGCAACAGAAAAATGTGTAAAGAGTAGGGTGTTGTTTAGCTGGTGTTGCCTCTGGGGTGAGTCTGGTTGGCTTTCTAAAAGCATTCAGGTTCTCGGTTCTGTTTCACATCGCTGACACTCCTTTCACTGCTCATTTGCATCAGCAGGTTTAATACGTCAACACTGCACAAAAAAGGCGAGGGAGGAAACTGTTTCTCTGTTGTTGTCATGATGTGTCATGCTAAGAATTTCTCGTTGTCAGTTATACAAACATGTGCTTTGACATGTGCAAAGTGTAATAATAAGGTATTTTAATGATGGAGGTCAGAGTATAGGGTCAGATACTTAACAGCTCTCCCTGAGCCAGCATGTCTTTGTTATTGTTCTTTTGGGATTGCGGGTCAGTTCAGTACTATGACCAGTTTACACTGGAATCTGATATTGGCCACATTTAAAAAAAAACAAATAATGTAAACAGCCAAACAAAAAGATTGGATTTCAGTAATAAATCTGAATTGAGCACTAAAGCTTGCAGTGTGAAAGTAGCCTAGAGAAAAGTAAGTCACTATGATGTTGTAGTGACTTGTGAAATACTGAAATAGTGTACTAATAGTAATTATAATAGTAAATGTTTCAAACAAAGATTGGTCATTCAAGTTCTTGGGCAAAGACACTAACGTCAAACTATAGCCTTAATTTCAATGGTCATGGTAACTGGGTAAAATAATACATTTAAGTCCTAAATTTACAAAGCAAAGGAGAAAGACTTAAGGAATGTGGTGGGCATAAGGGGTGAGAATAAGACAGATGTAAATAGAATGACAAAAACTGAGGACAAGGACATCCATGAAATTTAAAGGAGGAGAGAAGAGGCAGGTGTCTGGAAGCTGCACCTCAAGGCTACCAGAGGTACTTCTAAATGAAAACAAAAGGAGCAAGAGACCAAAACATGGACAGATAGAAAGAGGAAAAAAGAGAGGGAGATAGAAAAAAAGAAAATATTGAAGGAGAAGGAGAAGCACAAACATCCATGGAGGAAGGGGAGCATGAACGCTTAAATATTTCTGAAATGAAACAACTTCTTTCTTGGCCTACAGTTTGTTTGTTTTGCTTCTATTAAAAAATTAAAAAAAAGTGATGTGAGCTGACGAAATACACAACTGATGAAATGGACGATGGCCCAGGTACCTTTGGTAAGGAGGCGGTCCCTGATGGAAATCCTATGGGCGGAGTCAGAAGCTCCAGAGGCACGGCCCGCCTTTCCTCCATCATCCCTCTTCAGCTTACTGGCCAACGTAAGCATGACTACTCTGCTGTGATCTGCCTTGTCAGCTCCACGACGCACTCTGCTGCACTGCTGCTAAAAAACCTGACAATCACACACACCATAAAGAATGAATTAGACAATGCAGAATAGAGAGGAAAAAAAGGCGCAAAATGTTGTAATAATTTAAAAATTCACTCTAGTGTTCTCTTACAGTCCAAAGACGTGCACACAAGATGAACTGGCAAATCTAACCTGCTCGCAGTTGTGAATGGTTGTCTGTCTGGCCGTCTCAGTCCTGTGATACACTGACTCTCTGCCTTTATCCAGAAGTGCCGAAACAGGCTTGAGTCACCCACAATGCTGCACTAATTAAGCAAATATTGATAATGGTTGCGTCCAAAATCGCATACTATGCATTACATACTCAATATACATGTACTATCGTTCAACATACTGTGGCAAGGTTTCCCCAAGTGTATTGCAAGCCTGGGAGCCCACCGGGCCTAAATTGACCCCCACCAGGACTAAAACACTGGGAATTTAGTTTTGAAAAAAAAATTTAAGATGTTTTTTATACTACAGTCACAGTCAATTGGAAACTGAGACTTTAGAAATATTTTCAAATCTCCAGTTAGCTTTTAGCTATGGTCTGAAGTGGAAAAAAAGATCATCTTCATAGAACTTACAGTCCCATGGGAAGAGGGGTGTGAACAGGCCTTTGAAAGGAAGAGCGCCAATTTTTGCCCAGCATGTTTTCTTGGATCAGGGAGGCTCCAAAATCATGGTAGCAGCGGTCGCCATGGTCCCGCTACACGTTCTACAAAAACAAAATCAGCTTAAACCTTAGCCTACAGCATATGTAGCAGCTGAGCAGACGGATAGCAGAGAGGGCGACTCTGCAGTTTCTCTCTACCAATAGAAGACACTCTGTTTTAGGCTACAAAATGTGCATGCAGGCTGAAACTCAACCGTGCCAATTTATCGGGATAAAGCTATAAACAGAAGTAAACTCCGCCGGCTGCTAGGCTAATGTGCAATGGTAAACACTGCAGCTGTAACATTAGTGTGTGTCTACCTCAGCTGAGAATGGAGAAAGGTCTTTGCCTTCCCATGCCTTCATTGCTATCTCTGGGGATTTTAATCATGCTTCTCTGGATAAATCCCTCCTGGACTTTCAACAATATATTAACTGCCCCACAAGAGAATATAAAACTGGACCTCCTGTATGCAAACGCTAAGGATGCATACAGTGCCACTGCCCCCCCCTCCGGCAAATCAGATAACAATCTTGTTTTGCTGTCTCCTATGTATGTTCCTTGTGTCCTGTCCTGCGGCAGCCTGTCCACAAAAGGACTGTGAGGAGGTGGACTCAGGAGGCTGAGGAGGCACTGCAGTGGGGCGTGCTCTGTGAGCCACATGGGGAGGACATCAATAACATGGCTGACTGTATCACAGAATACATCAAGTTCTGTGAGAACACCACCATGCCCTCCCAGACTGTACGTTGTTTTCCCAACCATAAGCCGTGGATCACCAGTGACCTGAAAGTCCTTCTGAAGGAGAAGAAGACAGCTTTCAGGTCATGGGACAGACAGGAGCTTAGGGAAGTACAGCACCGTTATTCCACAATATTGAACCAATTGTGCAGGGCAACCTGCAAAATTGGTTCATTTACATTTTAGCATACATTTAGCATATTATTTAAGCAGTTGCACATTTTGTTTTCCCATCCTGTATATATTTAAATATTTGTTCTTATATTTTATTCCTATTATTATTATTATTATTATTTCATGTATACTGTATGTATGTATATATTTTCCTAGTATCTTATTTATATTTATATTCTGTGTTGTGTGACTAATGTATGTGTGCTGCTATAACACAGATATTTCCCATTTTTTGGGATCAATAAATATCTATCTATCTATCTATCTATATGAATTATGATACACGGTAGATACACAGGTACTCTCGCATATAGGAATGGAAGTTGTCATGGAACATTGCGCTGCCAAACTCGCGAAAGGTCGGATTTGCTGTTTTTGATTATAAGTTTTGTTTAGAAAACATTGAATCCATGTAAGACACAATGTCATCAGTCACAATCCATGCCATTAGAATCAAGGAATCCATGTTACATTACATTTAGCTGACGCTTTTATCCAAAGCAACTTACAATTGCTATGTACAGTGCCTTGCAAAAGTATTCGGCCCCCTTGAACTTTTCAACCTTTTGACACATTTCAGGCTTCAAACATAAAGATATAAAATTTTTATTTTTTGTGAAGAATCACCAACAAGTGGGACACAATTGTGAAGTGGAACAAAATCTATTGGATATTTTAAACTTTTTTAGCAAATAAAAAACTGAAAAGTGGTGCATGCAAAATTATTCGGCCCCTTTACTTTCAGTGCAGCAAACTCACTCCAGAAGTTCAGCGAGGATCTCTGAATGATCCAATGTTGTCCTAAATGACTGACGGTGATAAATAGAATCCACCTGTTTGTGATCAAGTCTCTGTATAAATGCACATGCTCTGTGATAGTCTCAGGGTTCTGTTGAAAGCACAGAGAGCATCATGAAGACCAAGGAACACACCAGGCAGGTCCGTAATACTGTTGTGGAGAAGTTTAAAGCCGGATTTGGATACAAAAAGATTTCCCAAGCTTTAAACATCCCAAGGAGCACTGTGCAAGCGATCATTTTGAAATGGAAGGAGTATCAGACCACTGCAAATCTACCAAGACCTGGCCGTCCCTCTAAACTTTCAGCTCAGACAAGGAGAAGACTGATCAGAGATGCAGCCAAGAGGCCCATGATCACTCTGGATGAACTGCAGAGAACTACAGCTGAGGTGGGAGAGTCTGTCCATAGGACAACAATCAGTCGTACACTGCACAAATCTGGCCTTTATGGAAGAGTGGCAAGATGAAAGACATTTCTCAAAGATATCCATAAAAAGTCTCGTCTAAAGTTTACCACAAGCCACGTGGGAGACACACCAAACATGTGGAAGAAGGTGCTCTGGTCAGATGAAACCAAAATCAAACTTTTTGGCCACAATGCAAAACGATATGTTTGGCGTAAAAGCAACACAGCTCATCACCCTCAACACACCATCCCCACTGTCAAACATGGTGGTGGCAGTATCATGGTTTGGGCCTGCTTTTCTTCAGCAGGGACAGGGAAGATGGTTAAAATTGAGGGGAAGATGGATGCAGCCAAATACAGGACCATTCTGGATGAAAACCTGTTGGAGTCTGCAAAAGACCTGAAACTGGGACGGAGATTTATCTTCCAACAAGACAATGATCCCAAAACATAAAGCAAAATCCACAAAGGAATGGTTCACAAATAAACGTATCCAGGTGTTAGAATGGCCAAGTCAAAGTCCAGACCTGAATCCAATCGAGAATCTGTGGAAAGAACTGAAAACTGCTGTTCACAAACGCTCTCCATCCAACCTCACTGAGCTCGAGCTGTTTTGCAAGGAAGAATGGGCAAGAATGTCAGTCTCTCGATGTGCAAAACTGATAGAGACATACCCCAAGCGACTTGCAGCTGTAATCGCAGAAAAAGGTGGCTCTATAAAGTATTAACGCAAGGGGGCCAAATTATTTTGCACGCCCCACTTTTCAGTTTTTTATTTGCTAAAAAAGTTTAAAATATCCAATAGATTTCGTTCCACTTCACAATTGTGTCCCAGTTGTTGGTGATTCTTCACAAAAAATAAATTTTTTATATCTTTATGTTTGAAGCCTGAAATGTGTCAAAAGGTTGAAAACTTCAAGGGGGCCGAATACTTTCGCAAGGCACTGTATCAGAGGTCTCTGGAGGAACTATGAGTTAAGTGTATTGCTCAAAGACACATTGGTTGATGCATCTCCCACACCAAAGGCATGTGTCATATCCACTGCGCCATCACCACCTTGTAACCACCATGTCATTAGACACAACATGCACATGTGCAAGCATGTTTTTTTTGCGGTCATGACAGTGACGAGATCAGACCCGCAGTAGGCGTCACGTGATCGCCGTTTTGCGGTAACCATCCCATTCCTTAGCTCTAGCGTCATTGCCAGACAATGTTTAAATTACTGAAAGGTAAGCAACTAGACCAACAGTCGCAGGTGACAAAATCCCAGACCGGAAATATGTAGAAATGTAAATGAAAGCGTTTTTGACGTAGCTCCCTTGGTTGTTGTTCGTCTGCCTGGTATGAACATTGTCGTTTCTACTGCACTGATTTGTGGGATACTTATGCCGGCGTAGCGTCCAGTGGTTGCATATTGTATTATTTCACCGGAAATAGTATGCATTTCACGTATTATTGGTTTCATATTGACATTGCAAAGAGATAAAAAGGACAGAAATGGTTTATTGGGTGAGACGCTGGGATATAATGAGGTTTAACTCTATTCCTTCCTACAGCAAAGAATTAACAGCTAAGACACCCTTTAATCACAATGGAATAATGGAGTGCTTGACATCGATTAGAGAAGGCAATTGCAATTAAACTCCATGTTGTGGAAAGATGTATGAGGCTACAAGGTGACTAATAGTAACTGTTGAGTTATAGTCTTGTAATATGAGACTACCTGCAGGAAACTGAGGTATTTAATAACTCAGCTTCTGAAACTTTCCTTTAGATACAAGCCAATTTGCTAATACAAAAATAAAATGTTGAAGTTAAATACGGACAAACTGTTCTTAAACATTCATGACCATACTGCTGTGGTTTTCATAATGGGACCGTAAAAAGATACACAAAAAAAACACTCTTTTGAATATCTCAACAAAAATAGACAGAGGGGAGCCTACAAAGTTGAGAACCACAAATCCTTTAGTCTGGCTCAAAGATTTTCTGGAATAAAGCCTGATATCCTCCCCTATCACTATCGCCGCTATCAGGGCAAGCACTGTCCAGGACGTTTGTGATTGGTTTAAAGAAATGCAAACAAGGCAGATTCTTCTTTCCCCTATCCCAAATCAGAATAGATAGGCGGTGTAGCCAGCCTATACTCCGGCGCTGACACGGCGCTGTGGGGATAGATCTGACAACGCAAGACTGCAAAGTCTCTGATAGTATGAACGGCATTTTGTCATTGTAAAATAACATCATCAGACTCCCGCAAAGTAATCAAAGAATGCCAAAAGGAATACAATATATCAATATTATACTGATATCGTGATATGAGACTAGATACCGTCTTAGATTTTTGATATTGTAATATGGCATAATTGTTGTCTTTTCCTGGTTTTACAGGCTGCATTACAGTAAAGTGATGTAATTTTCTGAAAATTACCAGACTGTTGTAACTGTTCTATTATTTGCCTTTACCCACTTAGTCTATATAGCCATATTACTGATGATTATTTATCAAGATTCTCTTTGTGTAAATATTTTGTGAAAGCACCAATAGTCAACTATACAATATCGTTGTGGTATCAATATTGTGATATTTGATTTTCTCCATATTGCCCACTTTCCTATTAATGCTGCAGCAGGAACCTTGTTAAACTCAGAGATGAAAGCATTCACTCTTTTCAAATTTCTCAGCTGACATTGATGTGCACCAGGTAAACCAAAAAATCAAAAAAAAACATTTAAATCATTTCCTTTAAATGAGCAGAAATGTAATTAAACACATTTATAAACATTTTTAGTTTCTCCAAGTTTTAGTTTTTAGCGGCGCAATTAAATGCACCATTAGGTTTCCATGAAGGCACCATAGAGCTCAACAGTCCCGCCCACAACTGGTTCCAGAAGTAAAAATACAATGCAATTTCTCCATTGACTATTAGTCATAATACATAAAAATCCTCACCGTTGATGGTAGACTTAAAACCAGCTACCACGTGACCAAGCTATTGAATATGCTCATATAGATGCCAAACGTTCATGCGGCACCAAACTTGTTTTGAGATAAATGTCTTTTATTCACTATGTCTTGGATAAGTACTTCATTACCCACAATCCTGAACAATCAACAGTGATGTCTCTGATTGGTGGAACTCATGTCATGTGACTGATTGGTGGAACTCATGTCATGTGACTGTTTGGTTAAACCCTAAACCCATGAAAGTCCTAAAGTCCAGGAGAGTCTTTGCTGCTGTACTGTGTAGGCTACTGTAACGTTACTGTCTACTGAACAATCTTTAATAAACAAAGAAGGGGAAAACCTTAGGCCTGCACAATACGGGGAAAAATATGAGTCAAGATATTTTTGATTAGAATTGATCATTTGTGATGCAGTCAGCTTACATTTACAGTCATTACACTTAAACAAATAAAAATAAATTAAAATTAAAAATTAATTCAAAGTTATTTAAAAATGTAATCTTGAATAGGATGAATCAAGATCGCGATTTTACAACAATTAATTGTGCAGGCCTAGTTAACATCGTCGGTTCCCTTTAGATAGGCTACCGTACCCTTCATACTGTATGAGTCAATCAATCATTACACGATTACTACTGAAAGAACTGCTACTAACTGTACATTCACTATATAAAAATCACTATGTTTGGAGGAAAAAGTGTACGAGGCTGTTGTCGAATTGGAAGTTGTTTAAGAGGCTCTTTTGCAGTTGTATCTTCGACAAAATTTATTCAGTTGGGTGCGGTGGTTTATGGGATGAGTAGTTCCTTTGCTTGGAAATGAAAATATGTACACAGTCTTGTATCTTTGACTTTTGGATTTTCTGTATGTTTTATCACTCAAAATTATTTGTTGTATGCTTATAAGTCACGTGGTTGCTGGTTAGCCTAAGGTATGGTCTGAAACTCTATATCCAGTTTATCCAGTCCCGTTGGAGCCCACATGCTTTACTTTTGTTATTTGTTTACATAACTCACTCACAAAGAAGGCAACATGTTGCCACACAGGTGACTTCAGGGAAGCAAGATGATGATGTTACAGTTCTGTTTTTTCCCGTCATCTCTGACTCCGGCAGTGGCCGTGGTTTCTGGAATAGTCAAGCTGCAGGCTAACCACCAGTAAACTACCGCACCCTTGGTTGGCTACTGTTGTATGAGGCTACATTTAGATTGCTACATTTCGGTTTAATATATTTTGCTATGTTTACACCTCACATTCACAAACCGGGTGAAAAGAATTCTGACCCCGTTTTGACACCAATGTTTTGCCGCCTGATTGGGTCACAAATTCTCATTTTCTGAAACTAAGCTATTGCTTTTACTACCAGCAACAGGCAAAATATACATTACCCCAGCATGCAAATTCCCAGTATACAAGAATGTTAATGAGACATGCGGTTTGGCCGTGTTAGTTTAAATGGAGACTAGTTCTTCTACTGGAGCTAAAACCACTTGTGTGCTCAAAACTCCACTTAAAAACAAAAACGTAGCAATGTTAATGTAGCCTAAATCAAACCAAGTACATAAAGGCAACGCAAAATAGATGAACATCGACTACTGCCATCGGCACATGTCAACTCATTTCCCAAAAGGCCGATGATGTAGGGTGGTCATTGGTCAATTTCGATGTCCAGCTGAAGCATCGGTGCATCCCTACCATTTGTAAACATGTCTTTCTGTAACTACCAATGCCATGGTGAGTGGGTTTCTGCCTTTGCTGCTGTTTATTTATTTCCTGGGAGTTTCTTGTGCATTTATTGTAAATGCATTTGTAAAATTAGCAATATCTGTAATGGATGAAACATATTTTAATCAAGATAATGCATGAGTTAGTCTGGAAAAGCAAATGTATCAAAAATACGGTTCACATTCAATTGTCAAATTACATAAAACTGCAATCATCCAAAAGTTTAAAATTAGATAGTCATGTTAAGTAACGTGTGAACATTTCAGATTTCAATACAGATCTGAGTTTAAATTTAAAAACAAACCATACGCATGGCGCCTGGTGCCGCATCCGTACAGCCTCACAACAACCCTTGACCCACTTCAATCATTACACACTTCATGTAATATAATTTAAGTCTAGGTGATCCCACTGATCCCTTCTGCTGTTTTTGAAAATGTTCTGTTTCCCCCTAGTTTTCTGCTAAAGCTCACTATTACTCTTTTACTGTTGCATAATTCTACAGGTAGTGGCCTTTTAACCTCTCTGGGGGAGCAGTTCACTGGCATCCCTGCACTCTGTTTTCAGAGCAGAGGAGCAGCAGTAGCAGAGGGTGAAGGTATCAGGTATCGGGTATCAGTGAGTCTATAAAATGTGTGTCACTGAGTCAGACTCAGTGATACGCATTTCCCACCTGCCTCAGCCGTCAGTCACTGCACCCCCGTTTTGCTCACTGACTCAACATGGATGTGAGTCAATAAGCTGCAGGGACAGGGTTATGCAACATAAGCAGACAACATAGCAAAGAAAATAAATACATGCTGATATAACTAGCTAGCAAATACACCAAAACACGCACGCATTGATGAAAAATCTTATTGTGCAATCATACCAAACTCTTCTGGGTCTAACACAAAGGCACACATCTTTTTCATAGTAACGTTACAACAAGTTTAGCTAATTATAACCACGATTAAAGCTAAAGCATACGGAGTATGTTCACTTGTTTAGTAAAAAGGTGTAGCCTGTATTTCGATGTAAATTAGTCCATGTAGCTATAACTCAATACATACACTCAGTTAACATAGTAAGATACTCAAACACAAGCCAGTACATATACATTAAGAAACTCTTAATGCTATTGTAAATACTTTCAGAAGTTAACAGTTACCACCTTGTCACTGTACTTTTAGCTTAACCAACGCAATAACAAACCGCTAACACCGCTAATCACAGCTAGCTAGACACAATGTATAAGCTTAAAACCTTTCTCAGCTCAAGCTTATGCATAGCACATGTGGTTGAGTTCACTAAGAAACATCACTTGTTTTAATTAATGACAACGCATGCGAGTTTTTGATGAAGTGTATATGCTAGCCAGTGTTAGCTTGTGTGTTAACAGAGCGTCGCTGTAGCTACCTGCTGTCTCGGAGCTAGCGCTCCGTGCTACACCATAATCAGCCGCCCTCCTCTGTTCAAACGAAAGGCGCTGTCTGCAACTCCAGCCGGGGGTTACAGGAGCCACGTCCGAGTGGAAATAACTTCAAAAATGATTATTTGTGGACTCGGGGTAGATATAAATTGATTGGAGAATAAGCTGTCAGAACTTCGCTCCGGTGTCATGGGCAACGGAAGCGTAATAATTGCCGTTTGTTATTGTTGTCCGTGTAGACATGGCAGAAGATAAACAGTTCCGCAGAGCAGAAGACGAGTTCCGGTTGGTTTTTGTAGGTTCAGGTCCATAGACATAATAAAGAGTAGACGCCGCATTGGCTGCTGAGCGCGAGAAATCCAGCCGCCATCTTGGACCGGTCATACTCGTTACTTGACAGCAGAAGATACAAGATGCCAGAGCACTGTGCAGCATATTCCTGCTCAGATCAGCGGATTTTTTTAATCTTATCTCTTTCACTTTGGGTTCTGTGAAGCATTTTGTAGGCCTATCTGTGTTTTGAAAATTGCTACATAAGTTAAGTTCCAAAAGCAGCACTAATGTATGCTTGTGTTGTTATTACATTGGGATTGTCTCTGGTTTAGTTGGGATTTGTTTGATAAGACTTGCACGTTATTCTTATAAGATAGATAGATAGATAGAGATATATATAATTATATAGCCTTTTCAATAGCAATGTGCTTGAGTACAGAGTCAACACAACATAAAAGAGGTGTATCTGTCCAAATACTTATGTAATAAGAGCTGAGACAACTGGTCATTTATCAAATATATCGAAAGTCGCAATAAGTATGCAATATTTAGTTTATTTTGTGGAGCTGTCCTGTTAACTTTATGTATTTTATACTGTCCAACCAGTAGAACCCGTCCTGTTCTGCAGACATGGTCCTTAGTTATTTATATTATAACTTTATTTATATATTTTATACTGTCCAACCAGTAGAACCCGTCCTGTTCTGTAGACATGGTCCTAAGTTATTTATATTATAACTTTATTTATATATTTTATACTGTCCAACCAGTAGAACCCGTCCTCTTCTGTAGACATGGTCCTTAGTAATTCATGTTGGACCAGTCCAATATAACTTTCAGTTCAAATAAACCTTGTGTTGTAAGAAAACTTGTTTAATTTCTTATCAATCTATTTTGTAATTTTATATATGTTTAAAAATATCGGAATTCATATCGATGTTGCAATATCACATTTTGTCAATGTTGTGCAACCCTAGTGTGTGTGTGTGTGTGTGTGTGTGTGTGTGTGTTGGGAGTGGGGCTGCTAAATGTCAAGGTCTGGGAGGCAATTGATGCAGAACAACGTGGTAGTACTGTGCGTGTGTGTGTGTGTGCTTGCGTGTGTGTGCGTGTGTGACAGAGAGAGAGAGACAAATATAAAAAGCTTCAAGTAGACTCTAATAATATAATCATATTGTTTCTTGTACTTAAATATCTGACTTTACGGTCACTATCTGTTTCTTCTTCCCTATCATATTTATGTGTGTGCAAATTATTTTTCTATAATAGGTATTTATACCTAGTATAGCCTACATCATATATGTGATGTAGGGGTATTTACAGTGGGTACGGAAAGTATTCAGACCCCTTTAAATTTTTCACTCTTTGTTTCATTGCAGCCATTTTCCAAAAATCAAAAAAGTTCATTTTATTTCTCAGTAATGTACACTCAGCACCCCATCTTGGACAGAAAAAAACAGAAATGTAGAAATTTTTGCAAATTTATTAAAAAACAAAAACTGAAATATCACATGGTCATAAGTATTCAGACCCTTTGCCGTGACCCTCATATGTAACTCAGGTGCTGTCTATTTCTTCTGATCATCCTTGAGATGGTTCTACACCTTCATTGGAGTCCAGCTGTGTTTGATTATACTGATTGGACTTGATTAGGAAAGCCACACACCTGTCTATATAAGACCTTACAGCTCACAGTGCATGTCAGAGCAAATGACAATCATGAGGTCAAAGGAACTGCCTGAGGAGCTCAGAGACAGAATTGTGGCAAGGCACAGATCTGGTCAAGGTTACAAAAAAATTTCTGCTGCACTTAAGGTTCCTAAGAGCACAGTGGCCTCCATAATCCTCAAATGGAAGACGTTTGGGACGACCAGATTCCTTCCTAGAGCTGGCCGTCCGGCCAAACTGAGCTATCGGGGGAGAAGAGCCTTGGTGAGAGAGGCAAATAAGAACCCAATGGTCACTGTGGCTAAGCTCCAGAGATGCAGTCGGGAGATGGGAGAAAGTTGTAGTAAGTCAACCATCACTGCAGCAATCCACCAGTCGGGGCTTTATGGCAGAGTGGCCCGAAGGAAGCCTCTCCTCAGTGCAAGACACATGAAAGCCCGCATGGAGTTTGCTAAAAAACACCTGAAGGACTCCAAGATGGTGATAAATAAAATCCTCTGGTCTGATGAGACCAAGATAGAACTTTTTGGCCTTAATTCTAAGCGGTATGTGTGGAGAAAACCAGGCACTGCTCATCACCTGTCCAATACAGTCCCAACAGTGAAGCATGGTGGTGGCAGCATCATGCTGTGGGGGTGTTTTTCAGCTGCAGGGACAGGACGACTGGTTGCAATCGAGGGAAAGATGAATGCGGCCAAGTACAGGGATATCCTGGACGAAAACCTTTTCCAGAGTGCTCTGGACCTCAGACTGGGCCGAAGGTTTACCTTCCAACAAGACAATGACCCTAAGCACACCGCTAAAATAACGAAGGAGTGGCTTCACAACAACTCCGTGGCTGTTCTTGAATGGCCCAGCCAGAGCCCTGACTTAAACCCAATTGAGCATCTCTGGAGAGACCTGAAAATGACTGTCCACCAACGTTTACCATCCAACCTGACAGAACTGGAGAGGATCTGCAAGGAGGAATGGCAGAGGATACCCAAATCCAGATGTGAAAAACTTGTTGCATCTTTCCCAAAACGACTCATGGCTGTATTAGATCAAAAGG
The DNA here is from genome assembly GCA_029931835.1 of Etheostoma nigrum. Lineage (NCBI taxonomy): Eukaryota > Metazoa > Chordata > Actinopteri > Perciformes > Percidae > Etheostoma > Etheostoma nigrum. The sequence goes on from JAQOOF010000233.1 coordinate 15,787, forward strand.
GTGCTTCTACTAAATACTGAACAAAGGGTCTGAATACTTATGACCATGTGATATTTCAGTTTTTGTTTTTTAATAAATTTGCAAAAATTTCTACATTTCTGTTTTTTTCTGTCCAAGATGGGGTGCTGAGTGTACATTACTGAGAAATAAAATGAACTTTTTTGATTTTTGGAAAATGCCTGCAATGAAACAAAGAGTGAAAAATTTAAAGGGGTCTGAATACTTTCCGTACCCACTGTATACCTATTATAGCCTACATCATATATGTGATGTAGGGGTATTTATACCTATTGGTATTTTGCAAATACCTGTCATCTACAAACGATAGATACACCGAGGATGTCTGGTCTAGGGTCTAGGGTGACCAGACGTCCTCGGATTTAGGGGACAGTCCCCCGTTTTTGTCCCCTGACTAAATACAGAAGAAAAAACTACCTCTGTCCTTGTTCTTTTTTTTTTTTTTAAAGACACATTAGGTTTTTCAATCAGATTTATAGTCAAACTGGAAATATCCCCGTTGCTCTCCCTTTTCCGGGATTATGTTCCCAGTTCTGATCTCGGACGTCTGGTGAATTTATATCATATCAGAATATTCTATTACTGTTAAGCACACTTTGAATATTAAAATACGCCTAATCTTGTGTCCTGTATCATAGCTACATGTATGACCTTTGTAGCAAAAAAAAACATGAAAATCAGTTGGGTATTCAGTGAGATTGATTAATTAAACGCGCTGACAGCTCATTGCACCTGCCAAACACATTACACTGAGTGGAGCGGGTGACCGGTCCAAGATGGCGGCCCCAAATCTCGTCAGCGCCAATAGGCAGTAGCGGTCGATGCGGCGTCTACTCTTTATTATGTCTATGTTCAGGTCTTACACAGTCAATGGTTTAGGTTCAGGTATGAACATTAACATACAGTCACTAAAGAAGCCTGCTGGAATTGAGTGGATATGTTTTATTGTTGTGTTATTAATTTTGAATTAGCCTATTAGCCTACTACTAACTGTCTAACGTACACGTAGAAGCAAAACCCTATTTATTACTTTACTTCATTTAGCGTCAGTATGGCCCATTGACAGTTAAAGAAATATAGCCCCGCCCACAACATTCGTGGTTGGGAAGTTCGTTCATATTCTGACTAGAATCTGAGTATAACGACGTCAGGCTACTTTACATTAGCACATTGCAGAGAATAGAATACAATTTGTTTCCTTTCCCATCTTAAAAAAAAGCTTTCTACAATCAAAAGAGATGAGGTAAACATGTTTGCAGGATAAAGAGCAGTATGTATGCTGAAACTGCTCTGAACCACTGAACAGGGTCCAAGATATAAAATCTGTCCCACAGTGGTGAAGCTTTTTTTATAATACACTATTTTATTCATTATTGTTGATCATGTATTTGTTTATTCATGTATTTTGCTTAGCTAATCACCTCCAACATTAAGAAAATAAACAGGTTAACATCTTCCAAAACTACAGAAAAAAGAAAAGAAAAAAGCTTCAACATAATGCTTATGAAGAAGAAGCATACGCACACGCACGCACACACACACACACACACACACACACACACACACACACACACACTCCTTGAAAAGAGCACCATTTGCAATGGAGAATGGAAGACATAGACTCACTGTATGACAGAACAGCTAATTTGCTTCTTGGAGTAAACCCAGTCCACCCTAAAGTATTTGGACAACACTGTGATTCACTCAGCCAGTTGTTATGGACCCAGGGGCATGAGGACTGTCACTTTAAACTAGAGCATGCTATTGACTGATCTGCCTGGTTGGATGAAGGTTTTTAAAATGAGGAGTCTATTAATCTTGGAGCGGATGAGTGTTGGCCATCAGGCTTTCTGCAAAGCTCATATGCCAAAGGTTTTGTCCCTGTGACAATGTTATGTTCACTCTGTTCTATTTACATGGTGTGCCTAACACATTGCTTTTGTTATTCAATGGATACCGGCTGAGGACAAATCATACATCTGTGGTTATGTGAGCAGGGGCGAAGCACAAAAATCTGGGCCCTAGAAAGGCATTTTCTATGGCCCCCTCCATGCATCCAGAGCTATTCATTCTAGCATCTTTTTTGGGCTCACACGAGTGCCCTGGGTACTCAGTAGGTCTGCGTAATTAATTAAATTTTAATCACGATCACGATTTTGACTTCCCATGATTAAATTTGCGTAATCAAGTAACATTTTAAATGTGTCATTTAACGCTCCGTAAACCACTGTCTGATAATGAGCCAGTCAGAGTTGTTCCCTGCACCGCGCAGCTTAGTTTCTAGATGTAGACAGTCACAGAGGACAGAGTAACGTGAGGAAAATTCATATGCAGATAGTCGGTTATACCTTGGTCACAAGGTTTACCAGTAAACGCAACATTTTGTCCCGTCTGTGTTGATTTTCAGACAAAAGCAGTGACCAGTGCTAGTTAGCGTCTGTTAGCTCACAGGGCTCTAGGGCGCGACTAATATTTTTCCTCTAGGTTGCACCGGTGCACCTAATGTCCTCGCATCCGCTGCCACTCCGTAAACAAAGCAATGTTGTTATATTGATATGGTTTGATTTTGCGTTACATGACCCATTTCTTCTGTAAAGCCTTACCTGTGTTAGTATCTCTCCTCTTACTCTCCGCGCAACCCCGCCCCCATTCACACACACGGCTCCCAGCAACATGAAGAGACACTGTCGGTACACGATCCGTCCTGCCAGCACAATCCGTTCTGCGCATGTGCAAGATGTTCGCGCATGCGTATATGATATCATGATGAACGCGTATTTACGACACTGCACGATCTGTTCACATAGGCAGTTAAAGAAAGTCTGTTCGCCTCCACCGGAAAGCTAACGTTAGTTTAGCTAACAGCTAATTCGGCTAACCACTAGCTGAGACTATAGACATATGTATATGTCTATGGCTGAGACAGCATGTAAAATGAATGAATGAAAATTTCAATATGTAACAGCTGTTACGTCAGTTCTACTTTACTTTTGCTCATTTAAAATACAATCACTAAATACTTGTCTTTATTATTACTGTAAAGTCTTAATTTAGCTGTAGCTACTTCCCCACTGTTTAGTTTGAGTAACTTTATTTTAGGCTGAATCAAGCTGTCAGCTAGCAGTTAGCCGAATTAGCTGTTAGCTAAACTAGCGTCGTTAGCTTTCCGGTGGAGGCTAACAGCAGACTGCTGCAGTGGAACAGATTGTGCAGTGCCGTAAATCCTCGTACATCAGGATTATCATCTGCGCATGCGCTAACATATTGCACATGCGCAGAACGGATCGTGTACCGACAGACATAGCGCCGGTCCACACTTCTGACATTTGTCCACAGTTTTAATTGTTATTAACACAGATGTTTATTGTAAAGCATGAGACCTGTATTTGTACCAGTGTTTCCGCTGGTAAACTCTGCCATCGCCATCTCTGCAGCCGCCACGGCGAAAAACAAAGAAGAAGTTATTGAATGCAACTAACTTCAGTTCGTTGAGTAATAGCGCGTGAGACGGAGCTTGCTGGACCTGGGCAAGAGATGACCCATGGCCAGAATATCATAGCTCATAAAAATGCAGCGCAGTGACGATACAGACATTTCATATGTACACAACGTGTGCAACATTGCTGACCCCGTGCTGGACCCATTCATAATGAGTCAGCTGTCTCTCTGTGAGTATGTCTACCACACTCCCCCTCTCTCCCTTGCTCTTTTAATCAGTTATTGTTAAAAACAAGTAAAGGAGCTTTCTCAGAGATACATTTTTAAAAATATAATATAGATATGATAATTTTCATGTGTTGCAGCTGTATGTATGTACAAATTACAACTTCAACATAAGAGTAATGTATCACAGTGTGGAAGTGAAAGCAGTTGTAAATACTCTATGTGACAATAAAATTTGTTTTGGTTAAAATCAACAAATAATGGTGATAATTAATCGTGATCTCAATTTTGATCAAAATAATTGTGATTATCATTTTGGCCATAATCGTGCAGCCCTAATACTCATTCCCCGTTTTCCACCCAGTCCGATGGCCCTGTATGCGAGTGGTTTCAATGTGTTGTAAAGAGCCAAATAAACTCTATTGAAAAAGATTAATCAGATTAACACCCGAACAATGAAAAGATTAAAAAAAACTCAAGAGAGGGAACGTTTTGTCAGGAGGAAGAGATGAAGAACAGAAGGTCGGAAATCCAGATTGGATCAAGAAGTCTGGACAGGAAGGACACTTTTCTGGACATTCTGAAGATATCAACAATTGAAACTTTCCATCCTCTCCTCAAATGACCCAGTAAAGAGAAAATCCAGTACTGAAGATGAAGGCATTCACTTTGAAATAAAATAATTCTGTCACTTAGAGCTCACCAACAGCGTAAAGAGGGAGATAAGAAACATTTGCAGTACTTCTCTCTCCAAAGGGGATCAGTAAGTGACGCGGATGCACCTTAAGGAATTTCAGACTTCTGTTTATCATTTTGGACAGCTTTTGAAAACTAAAATGATTATTTAGCGTTCAACTTTGATGTCTGCAGAGCAGTGACTTGGAAATGTTAACCTTATGTTAAAAAAAGAAAATCTGCCATCTGCATGCCAGATACAAAAATATTAGGATTTGTCTACTGCTGCTACAGTATGTTGTAGACAATCCAGGGTTTTGGTTGTCTCGTGGGCCAATAATTGGTCTCACCTCCCGTCTATGACGGAGATTCAGTCCCTCAGTTTATTTCAGGACATGCAAAATGCAAAACAATCTAAGGTTGTTAGGGTTGATCAGTAATACAGTAATACGGTTTACCGCGGGGTCTTAAAAATAGCAACAGCATCAGTTTAAATACCGTCATTAAAAAAAGAAAAATGCAATGCACTTATATAGGAGACAAGGATTAAATATAAAATATAACTTATTTGATGCCTAAAAATGCTTATGAGTGGTTGTCATCACGTGACAGTGTGGAGGAGGGAAAAGAGAGAGGTGGAAATTTATAATCTTTCATGATCCCCTATGGGGAAATTACAATTTACACTCTGTTGTTATTACACACTACACACAGGCCTGAATTACACACACATGCTCTGGTCCTATACATGCACTAATGGAGGGATGTTTAAGTGAGCATGCTGCCAGTGCTCCAAGCAGCTTGGGAGGTGTTCGGTGCCTTGCTCAAGAGCACCTTGACAGTGCCCAAGAGGTGAAGTGGCATCTCTCCAGCTACCAGTCCAAACGGTCTGAACGGGGATTTGAACCAGCAACTCTCCGGTTCCCAACTCCCCACGGACTGAGCTACTGCCACCCCAGATTGCAAGTGACAATGGTCTGGAAGAAGAACAGGACTTCTGTAGTTTGGCAGCATTTGGGGTACCGGCCTCAGAACTAATGTTAGCTAAACTAACGTTAGCTAACAGCCTGACGTGACCAGCCTAACGTTGGACGTTGAACGGCAGATTTATGCCTTGTCATAAATCCTCAAAACAGAATTATTACCTGTGCATGACGGATCGTGCAGGCAGCACTAGAGCTATAAGAGTATTTATTTATTTTGCCTATTCTTGCTTTTTCTTAAAGTGAAATACATAGTGTCTTGTATTTTAAGTTTTTAGTTTATTTTTTGTTTGTTGTTTGAAATAAAACAATTCATTTATTAATTGATTCATTCATTCAACATCAAATGTATGCTGGCATTTTAAGCCCATTTGTGGTCATGGCTTATCCCTTGTTGTAAATAGGTGATCTCAATTGAAGTGTATAGCTATACTAACCAGTAAACCCTTTTCCACTTAAAATCCCATGATACAAATAAAGCAGAAGAAAAACAAAAACTGGTATTTTCCTGCCGGTTATATGTATGCTTTTTCCTGCTAATTTTACAGTAATTAGATACTCAAGAAAATCTGCATTACACCCTTGTTAGCAGGTGTTTAACGATAACACATTTGCTATATTTATCACAACCTAATGATGATTCTCCAGACAGTAGCCTATGCCTTATTTAAACAAGAACAGCCATTCTTGAGTTCTTGAGATAACTCTTGTTGTGAATTGATACTATAAATAAATTGAAATTGAAATTGAGCCATGACAGCAGCTCTATGAGGCAGTGTTTTGCTAACGTTAGCAGGCTAACATGTTCACAATGTTGATGCTAACAGGCTGTTAAGGTATACTTACCTAATTAATTAATTAACCTAATTTATGAATTTAGCTTGTAAACATGCTAACATGTTTTAATGATTAGGCTACTAAAACAAAGCAGCTGAGGCCGATGGGAATGCCATTGGTTTTGCAGGTATTTGGTCCTAAAGTAAAGTATTGAACACATTTTGAGCTGATAATGGTGCTAGATTCAAACGTAGAGAATCACGAACAGCAGTAGAATTTATCCTCTGTGCACCAGGAAACTCTGTCTATGTTCTTGACAATCCATCTAAAAGATGATGAGATATGTTTATGTAAGTATATGTCTTTTTCCTGTGCCTACTTCAAATCATTTCCACAGAGATCTTTCACTTACCACAGTCCTTACATTTATTATTTATACCACCAGTTTTTTCGTACATCCATTCATTCACATCAGACTGTGATTGTGACTGAGGTGACAGTAGCCCTGGTGGCTCTAATCTTAATCACGTCAAAACAAAGTGTTACACTGGGGGCTTTACTCCCACTGCTGGACCACATGACCCAGATGTAAGTGTCTACTAACTTTACAACAACATGACTAATGCACAGGCCATAATAATACACCCTGGTTTATGCTGTGTGTTTGCTTTCTGCTGTACTTTTGCTCTAAGCTGTAAAGATCAAAAAGAAGAGCTGTACTCTATTCTAAATACATTGAAAATAAGAACTTACTACATATGTGCAAGCTACACAAGATTAAAAAATAATGGGCATACAAACACCGTTATACCGTTGTTTTTTTATACAAAGTTATGCAAAATATGTTACAATTTAAATCAAATTAGAGTGAAATTAACTGCAGAAGTTGCTTCTGAGAAGTATCTTTGTTATATTAACTTCACATGCACCGATTTGTCATTTGAGAAAAAGACATATCCAGCCCCTGACACATCGCAGGACAGACACTAGATGACTGGCCCCTAACAGTTGTTTTCTCTTAGGGTCCCAATGGATGGCAATTTCCTCGCTGAGACTCAGAAATAGAGTGTTTAACTTTAACTTTATAGCAGTAGGGCACTGACACAGAAGAAAGATTGGTGGCATTAGATTGTTGCACTGTCCTCAGGCATGTGGAAATATGATGTAATGTGCAATGTATGCAAGTACTAAGAGTCTATCTGTAATGTAATAACTGTATTGTAAAGTCTAACTGTAATGTAATGTCTAACTGTAAGGTCTGTAATGTCTATAATATCTAACTGTAATGTAATGTATATCTGTAATGTAATGTCTATCTGTAATGTCAGTAATGTCACACACTAAGTCACACGGAGAACTTCTAACCTCTGTTTAATTTGAATTTACGAGGAGGAAGGATGTTTTTTCCTGACAAATGACTATACAAATAAGTTTTAACTCATATTTGCATAGTCAAAATGCTGCATTCAAAAGTGCTGGAACATAGTTTTGTTTTATAGTCCTTTGTGGTGGACTTTGGCTTGTGTGTGAATTATCGCTTTCATATATTCTCAATTTATGATGACCAAACGTCATCAAAATAAATTGAAAAAATGCATATGGAGCCAGAGTGTGCACTTTTTTTCTGACTTTCAAGTATACATCCAGTGATCACCACCTCACAACAGCCCTTGGTGTGCAATACTTTTCTAAATCAATATTCCCTTTTATAACACTGCAAATACATATACTACTCTATAAACCCAACATGGTGACCAATGTTGTTTTGTGTACGTGTGTATACAAGTGAAATCTGTGACAGACACTGAAACGCTGTATTATAGAAGGAAGGATCAAATCTTGACAAGGCAAATTTCAAAAACAGATACCTTCAACATGTGACTTCAAGCTGAGTCTGAGGTGAAAAAAGATCTGATTTCACACGGTGGGAAGGGAATGTTTTCCATCAGTGATCTTCCAGACAATAGCACAATGTTTCTAGCTCTGAGTGGAACGTTGTGCTCATACAGCTGCAACAACAGATAGAGAGGAAGGCATGGTGCCATGTTTTTTTCAAATAGAAACTTGTAGCGGCATAAAAACCTCGCTATCCATTTGTGATGAATCACTCACCATGCAGTGCATTTTAAGATTTTAGTTCAAATGATTTTTAATTTTTTAAGATTTGTAACTTTACATTTCTTAAAACATGAATTATAATTTACTAGGATTGGGATTATAGTTATGATAAAGATGTTTTAGCCCATTGCTGTAAAAAGTATTAAGTAAACGGTGCTGATATAGAATATTTCTTTTATTCCATTATGGTGCACTGCACGAATCAAGAATCATACACATTGTGACTAACTAAACTACTAACACAAATTAACCATTTTTGATACTGTCTTTCCAGAATTTACCACACACATACACACCGGAAACCGTAATAGCCCAAGGCCAAAAGATAAAATAAAAAACTGACAACTTTCCACCACTGTGCTACCAGGTGCAGACCATACATACTGTACATGCTCACTCACAACACCTGCATTGTTCATAGGCCATGGCCTCTAGTCGTGCCGGTGGCTAGCAATAACACAACTGAAGGTCTTAGTCTTCCGCACTGGCTTTTTAACAAATGTCTCCAGCATGGACTAAGATTGAAAAAAGCCTGACCTCAAGTAAGGGCATCTGGGATGTTTCTGTTTGTGAGAATGTGGATAAAAAAGGTGCAGGATTCTGTCACACAGCAGATCTTTCCCACACAGATGTGAGAACAGACAGAGGGGAATTCACGTGACAGGCATCACAAACACGACTAACGGCTGTGAGAATGGCTAAGACCCCAAAATCAGTCAGTGGGACTGCTAATTATCTAAATACAGAGATACTAGCCATTTAAAAGGGATTTGGAGAGACTACATGTTTTCCTGTCTCTGATGTCTTCCATCAAACAGAACATTTTAGAGTCAGTAGTATAAAGAAAATACATATACAGCATGCCATGATGGAAATTTACTATATTAGTTTTGTTTACATACAGATAATGTATGTGTCAGTCAGTAAATATGATGATATAATGTCCTACGTGCAGAGTACCAATGATCACTTTTAATCAAATGTCTCCATCTAGTGGTATTTTGTAAACCTCTCCAAATACTTCACTCGTTGACAGTCAGGGGGAGTCATCGAAAATGACCATTTACACATTAAGCAGATCAATTATAACATTCAGACAAAAGATCCTCTTTGTATTTTACAAATCACTACAATGATGCAAACATAAATCTGCAGTGAATGAGTGAGTGAGCACCAATGAGAGGAATGCTAGATTCAGATATTGACTGCAAGACAGGAAGACATACATCATTAATCCCTGAGGGGAAATTCATTCCCGGAATAGCTGAAGAGTAAGTGCACATTTGTGCATGTTTTTGTTAAAGAAACAGCTGATCCGCTCTTTCCTTAGTTTGACTTTAAAGCAATAGTTTGATATTCTCAGAAAGCTTTCTTACTCAAAATCATTTCAGAAGATCAATACACTCATGTCTTTGAAAGAGGAATCACTCTTCTCATTTAACTTTCAACAAGAAAGTAAATAAGAGTATTTCCCACAATGTCAAACTATTCCTTTTAACCATGTGACATTTGTATGCAAAACAGAATTTAATGGTCCCATGGAATGAAAATGTCACTTTATGAGTTTTTTTAACATTACTATTAATATGTGTTCCCCCAGACTGCCTATGGACCCCCAGTGGCAAGAAATGGGAATAAGGGAAAACTGAGCCCTGGGTATCCTGCTCTGCCTTTGAGAAAATGAAAGCTCAGATAGGCTGATCTGGAATTTTGCTCCTTATGAGGTCATATGGGGAAATGTTACCTCCTCTTTTAGGGGTTGAGAATTTGGCCCACCCATGAGAGAGAGACATCATGGCTCTCAAACGAGCAAAGTGACAGTTGGTCAAAGCCACAGCCCCAGCCTGTAGAAATAGCACGTCCTAAGTAAAGCTCATTGTGGGACTGGCTCTAGTGGCTGTAATTCTGCTCCAAGGCTGAATTTTGGGAAAGAGACTCGAGATACTGTATTAGGGGACCACTAAGGCCTATATAAAAGCATCCAAAGAGCACCATCTCATGGGACCTTGAAGCATATATACATAGCTTATATAAGTAACTACCACACTACATACAAGCATTCTGTTTTTAAATGTCCAAGAGAAAACCTTCACACATAAAAGTTAACAAAAGGCCAAGTGGGGTAGCACAAGTTCCTGTGCTGGCAGCAGTCAGGCTTCCTGGGGTTTGCAGGCCAGAAGGTAAAAATACTTCACAGCCACCACTACTTCTGTCTCCACTGAGGTCACCCTCATTACGGACATCAACCTGAGGAGGCAGTGTGTCATCATTCAGTCAGAGAGGGAAGTTTATTAGGGCAACATATGTCAGACACTGGTAAAATCCTTACATTTCCAATATGGCAGTTTTAAAGATCCATAAAAGACTATGTAAAAATGTGTATTTTTTCATAAAACAATAATATCCTGAATACATTTTCTTCATGTGTTGATATAAATACAAGTCCTAGGTCTACACTGCTTATTATTGTTTTTACAGAGTGCATTGTCAAGTGTGTGGTATGCACACAAGTGTACTGTATACTGTACTCTATGTGTGCTGCCATCAGGCATGTACCTTTGACAGATGTCCTTGGAGAGCGTGGTGGCTTTCTGCGGGTCCTCTCTCAGCAGAGCCTGATAGCTCGAGAAAGTCTCCACCAACCCCATGTAGCTGGACAGAGGCATGGGTCTTTTTACCCACACACACTCTTGCCTGTAATACACATTTAATGAAAACGGTGAGTATGTACAGTGGCTTGACTAAGTTTACACACCCATGCTAAAAAGAGAAAATAAGAGAGACAAAAGGAATAAAATTACATCTTTTGGAAATTGATCTTAATGCCTTAATTCAAAAAACTTAGGAAAATCCACACCTTCATTAAAATAACCCCCCATCATCCATACCCTTCACCATACATAGAGATAGGCATGGGGAACTTTCCTTAAGATCATTTCTCAATGCAAATCAATCCAGCTATTAAGCTAACTGAAATAAAACCATGCTAATCTCTAGGTATGGTGAAGGTATGTGATGATGTAGGGGGTATCAGGGGTATCAGGATGCACAGTATCCTAAACCATGAAATAACTGGCATTTAAAAATAAAAATGTGCCTGTCTCTATTGAAATTTAACATAGGGGTGTGTATACTTATGCCCCCTGTATTTTAAAAGGAAGAACATTTATTTATTTACAATACATTATTCATTCACAAAGCAAATTGGTGTCCTTTGAAAGGTTGGATTATCCCCCAAAAAAATTTCCTCTTTTAATCAACTTTAGCATGGGTGTGTAAACTTATTCTAGCCACTGTACCTACTGTACATTTATGTACACATGAATTCAAATAACTTAGCCAAAAAGAGGGAATTAGCTGAAATTGATCAAACAAAAACATGCTCTCACCAGTCCTTGTCAGGGTAAGGGATGGATTCATAGGCCTCCCGGTATAACTCAATAGAGCTGGGACCAAGGTGGGGACTGCGGTAAGGCTCCAAGGCTGCATAAAACTGGTAAGACCCAGAGACAGGGAGTTCATCACTATAATAATAGCATGACATATAGCATATCTTTTAATCACTTATGAGTTAGCTTTCATTTCACTATAAAACAGCTTTAACACCCAGCTATGTGTGTTTGCACCATCTATCCAGAGCTAGTGTATGTTAATTGTCTGACTCATCATGAACTCATAATCTACATTTTTACAAGGTTTTGCCTTGTATTATCTAAAAAACATCTCCAGACTCCGGCTATCCCACTGGGACTCCGTGGCAGAGTCCTGTCTGGGGTCCCCAGCAAAACCCTAGATGGGCTCCAGTAAAACTCTGCCTTTACTGGCTCCCAATTAAGTCCACCATCAAATATAAAATCCTCCTTCTTATCTACAAATCCGTCCATGCCCTGGCCCCACTGTACCTCTCTGACCTCCATCCATACACCCCCCTCTGAAACCAGCAGTCCTCAGAGGCTGGCCTGCTTTCCCTTCCCCACACCAGACTCTGTACCTTTAGAGTCTTTAGTGTTGCAGCCACATCCCTCTGGAACACCCTCTCTGCAGATATCGGAAATGCTACAAACCAAAAGAATCTGAAACACCACTTGTTTACCACAGCCTACAACCATCTTAAGTATAGCCACTGTCATTTTGTAAAGTGTCCTTGGGATTCATGAAAGACGCTATATAAAAAGAAAGTTAGTATCATTATTACTATTTGAGATCCAATACATGGTGCTGTTGTTTATCTCTGATTGAAGGCCATTAATTGTTCTGCACAGAAACCCCAGTAGAGTGTGACGTAAGAATGTGTCTGATGATGATGACAGACAGTATGATGCTGGTACTCTTGTACAAAACCACAGCAGAGGCAAAGAGAAGATTCAGTAAATGTATAAATATGCATTTACCTCAGAAATGCTTGTCTGCGACTGTTGATATTAGTGATTCAATTCAGTTTAAAAAGTGTAAAAAAGATTAACATCTCAATCGTAGGCCTTTTTTACAGCAGACATTTTGACATGTTACAGTAGGAAGAACATAGGTGTAAATAATAAAAAAAATAATGATGGCAGTTTTAAGGCACTGGTAGTCTATTATTCATGCTGGCTCACTGTCACACTGTCATGGCTTACCTAGTCCACACGTACACGTGCATTTTTTTAAAACGGGCTTCTTCCATTGTTTGTTCTAAAAAAATAAATCCTGTCTAAACATGCATTGTTTAGAAGAAATATCTGCTCGTCCCACTGTCAAAAGTGGAAGCGCTGTCAAAAACATGTCAGAACAACAGGTGGCGAGGGCTACCGACTAACTAGAAGTCCGATGGTCTTGTCGGAGACCGGCAGTGTGGCGTGGCAGTAATGGATTATGCAGCAGTGACCTCCGTGGCACATTCTGATGCCTCCGTTCCACTATACATTGAAGAGTAACTTTACATTTATGTGAAAACATGTAAAAAAAAGTCCTGCTAGCAAGCCTGTTTTGGCTCCAACTGCCATTAAGAGAAATGTTGCCTCATTTGTGTTGTCTAACAAAATAGATAACGCCGCACACTCCCACATTACAAGCCCAAAACTCTGTTTTCTCTGTCTACACAACAACACACAAACATTTTTAGGAAGTCTTCACCCTGGCAGGAGTTTTTTTAAAGTTCTGTTTACAGTGACCTTAAACAAAAAAGCTATGTTTTTATTCAAAGCTTTTTTTTTTAATAGTGGTGTAGGTGTGGACAAGGCCTAAGAGACGGGACAGAGCCAGAGGGGACAGAGCCATGGTTAATGTTATCAGTAACAGCTTTATTGCCAAGTAGTCTAATATATATCTCTGTACAGCTAAGGAGGGTCTATCAGTGCACTGCCACAATAACTTCTCTCAGATGACCATTCTTGTAAGCACCTCTTTGCAGACTTGGTTGAGTGTATGTGAGCAGCAGTCCGGGTAGCTGAGCTTCATGTTAATGGTGTAGTTGAGCAGAGCCAAGCAGCCATTGGGCTTCAGGACCCTGTGGGCCTCATGGAGAAAACGTGGTCGGTCGAACCAGTGGAAGGCAGACATGGCTGTAATCAAGTCCACCGAGTTGTCAGCAAATGGTAGCTCCTCGGCCACACACTGTCTAAAGATGGAACAGTAGCAACAGCCAAGTCACACTTCTGACTACTGCTTAAAGTATAAAGGATACAAATGTACGGGGCTTACAGGTACTAGCTCTTGAATTGTCAAGCTATTCTTTTTCTAATGTGCAGTACAACAAAACACGGTTGTCTTTTAAACAGCAAAGCCTGAGTCCCATGAGGCAGAAGCCAGATGTAACCAGTGACTCATGTCTTTTTTTTTTATTGTTTTGTAAAATAATTATAAAAAAATAAATGAGATAATTGTTGGGTTTCACAGGTGAAATATATCTAATTATAATTGCAGAAATGATCAAAACTCATTATTACAGAATATAATTGCATCATTTATTTTAAGGAACATTGGATATCATTTTTATTATTCCTAGAAATATTAATTTAACCATTGTGTTTCAGGACCCTCTTGGGTCCCTCGGGTCAAATTGACCCGTGACTTATTTGGGGTTTTAAAAACAATTCTGAAATAAAATTTTACATCATAATCTATTAACAAATATTGTCTTTATCTGAATTTCAAACAATTGAGATAACATATATGTTTAGGGAATGCAATCAGTCTCTACTAGCACACAATTCAAAATGGAAGTGTGATTCGTTTTTGTCATAAGGTTTTAATTCATGTTAAAAATCCACTCTATGATCATTCAAGCCCCTCCTCTCTAAGCGTAGCTCCTATGGCGCCATTTTAATACTACGAAGCCATCACCTGCCGTTAGCATCCCATTGACTGCCATTCATTTTGATGTCACTTTGACAGTGAATAACTTTACATCGGAAGCGTTTTAAGACCTTATTTGTCCATTGTTTATTTCTAAAGAAACACGACAATATATAAAGGGCTCCATTACCTTATACCTCATGTTATGGCTCCGTAGCATAAGGTTTTGTGAAAATAGGCTAACGATTGTGTCATGACCACTCGACTTTCAGTAGCACAGTAGAGGAATCACCGTATAGTACCGGGTAAGCTCGCACACAGTTTGGACTTACTAACGTGAAGAGACCAGTGAAGGATATTAGAAATTCTTTTCCGGTGATGCTGAGCGTTACTGAGCAGCCTCCAACTGAGCTTGATGACGTACATGTGACCAACCTGTCTGAACGTTGTAAGTCTTCTGCTAGCTGTGCCAAGAGAAATCTCAATCATTCCCAATCAGCAGAGACAGAGAACGTACATGTTAGGAGATAACATAGGCACAGGCTAATTACTGCTAACTAAATGTTAGTTAACATTAGTAATTAAACCTAAACAGCTGATGTAAGTCAAAACTGTCTGCGAGCTTCTTATTACAAAACGGTGATTGGCCGACTATGCAACAGCAAGTTGCGTGGTTATGACGCAATCGTTAGCCTATTTTTACAAAAAGCATTTTATACATTGCCGTGTTTCTTTAGATGTAAATAACGGACAAATAAATTCTTTAAACGCTTCCGATGTGAAGTTATTCACTGTCAAAGATACGTCAAAACGAATGGCTGTCAATGGGATGCTAACGGCAGGTGATGTTTCGTATCATTAAAATGGCGCCATAGGAGCTACGCTTAGAGAGAAGAGGCTATACCCTTGGATGAGAGTCGAGTCAGACCCATAGACAGTTAAAGGTCTGGTCGAGTGCAGATGCAGGGCTGCCAACTCTCACGCATTGGCCGTGAGACACACGCATTTGACTGGTTTCACACGCTCACACGCCACACCCCCGATTTCTCAATGAAGTGTCAACCCGGTCGGTCAAATTTCTGAAAGATGAGTTTATCTATAGATCTAGCTGTTGAGCCACTCGTGATCGACTAGTTGTGCTTTCAGAGACAGTGAGGGGGTTCAAGAGCGCTCCCTGTCTGTGGAATTTTTGAAATGTCGCAAACTGAGAAAAAATTTTTTACGAGCCATCCCAGGTGCATTTCCCCGGCTTCAGGTATGAGCTCTGAGTATCACAGACGTGTCCGTCGCTTCGTGACCACTCTCTCTGTAAAGATAGAGGTGAGCAGCGCGGCTGCTGTGTAGCAACTTCAGTTCATTTTAGTGGACCCGCTCTGTTGTGGACAGAAAATCTGGTGAAACACGTATGAGCTAGGCTACTATACTATTTTTTACTATACTGCAACGTTGCCCCCCCACACATAACAAATCCCAATTTAAACCCTGAAGGATAATAATGCTGAAAGAACCAAAGAAATTGCTTTGTACGTTGCAAAATATGGGTTGCCCCCCCCCCAAATCTCACTCCAAGGTTTTGGGAAAAGTTGACAGCTCTGCAGATGTCAGTTGCGCATGCTCAGATTTACGGTTTACAGCATAACATGTCATACTGAAATTTGTGAAATCCATGAAATAATAAACTTCTCTCATTAAAAACAATAACAGAAGATGGGAATCATTTCAAAAACGTTTTAGCTATTTATGATTGAATGCTAACGTTAGCTCAATACGCCATTCAACTGACAACCTTTGTTGTGTTTGATGCTAACTTGTAGCCAGCAGTGAACAAACGTGGTTGAGTAGGTCCATTTTTAGCAGCGGCGAAGGCCCTATTGGAATTGAAGGAATTATTAGGGCCCGAGCACGAGTGGCTAGGGCACCACCGGTGTCCTAGCACGAAGTGCAAGGAACCTATTGTTTTTCTAGGGATTATTATTATTCCGCACCTTTACTGTCATTTTTGAGGGCTTTCTCATGTGGTAAAATTCGCAAAAATTTGCACACATGTCAAACCTATAAAAAATGACAGAATTCTGTAGTGATTGGGCTCGGGCAATGACAGAGTGCTCCATAGCGCCCCCTAATGTGGACCCTGACAAAAAAAAAGTCATAATTCAGCCTTCAAACTTTCAGGGATCATGCGTATAATCTTGCACTCTATCAATCTATTTTTTGAAAATTAAAAAAAATTAACAAATTTACGATATGGCGAATTTCGTGCGAAATGTCTCATATTTCAAAGACGTTTTTGAGGACCTTAGGATCAACAAAAACTCTCAAAATCTTGCAGCCATGTGCAGAATATGAAACTCTTTCATCTGAATACACATTTAGGCTTGAGAGTGGTACGGTTGCTCTATAGCGCCCCCTTAAGTGAATTTAGCACTTGGGCACATTTTTGACGGCCTCAAAATATACGAAAACTCACAAATTTTGGCGCCCACGTAAAGACCGGGGAGCTTTGTGAGTCTGTTCAGCCATTTGGCCCATACCTGTAGGCGGGCTCTATAGCGCCCCCTAATGTCTGGAAAGGCCTTAACTTGGACATAGTTACTCCGATCTTCACCAAATTTGATACACATATTGCTCTAACCATTGCGAACAAATTTCCCATTTACCTTCATTAGCTCCGCCCAACCAGAAGGCGGCCATTTTGAATTTATGAATTGTCATGTGTTTCACATTCTTTCGAACTCCTCCTAGGCCGTGACTGCAATCTTCTTGAATCTTTGCAGGTATTATCTACTGACACTCATGATGAAAAGTTATCCAAAGAATTTTGATAGTCCAAAAAATGTGCAAGTTATAGAGTACCAACTTCCTGTCCGGGTTCTTGAAAGAGGAAGTTGCATATCTGGCCAAGATTTATTCCGATTACCACCAAACATGACACAGTTGTTCCGCATAGCGGTGTGAGCATCCATGCCAAATTTCAAGTCAATAAGCCATTAGATGGCGCCGTTAGAATTTTTTTTATTTTTTTGTATATATTTTTTTCATCCTGTAGGCGGCTATTGAAACAGGAAGTTGTGTTGTGTATCTGGCCAAGATTTATTCTGATTGCCACCAAATAAAAGACCATTGTTCCGCATAGCAACATGACCATCCATGCCAAATCTTGAGTGAATCGGACATTACATGGGGCTGTTAGAATTTTTTTTTTATTCATTACCCACATTGCAATAGCATTAATCCCATCTGCATGAAATGTTGGATTTTGAATAAAATGCTATAAATTGTAACTGTATTTCTTTCACAACAAATGCCTATCTGACTGAATAGTTCGTTTATTAAATGGGGATAACATGTGGGAGAGCCTGTAATGACACTGTTTGACTGCACTAGAGTCTGTGACTGTCCGTCATGTGACTCAGCTGGCAGCCACCCACCCCTCCCTGTGTGACTGTCAGTCATGTGACTCAGCTAGCAGCCCCCCCCCCTCCCTGAAATCACTATGCTACAGCAACATACCTTGACGCTGTTCTCAATGAGATTCATGAGGTTTTAAGTAGAGGTAGGACGATGTAAGTTGGTACTTACAGTATATCTAGCTATTGTAACAGCAGATTAAGCTATCCCTAAGTTGTTTCTGTCTTAAATGTTATGCTAATGTTAACCGTTTTTACCCTGTAATGTGAAGCAGTTAGCTTATCTGTGTTTTGCTAGCTGTTAGCTTGCTAATTTTCCACTGCATACATAGATGTTGCTAGCTAGTGTGTGACTCGTTTTTGGTGCTTTGCAGGATAGGATATTCATTTTATTTGCACATTGTGATAGACATTTTCTTTCAGTATTTTACGTTTGATTAGATTAATACTATGCTATTCTACTAGATAATAAGAGGCATATCAGCTGTGACGTTAATGTACCTTCTTTTTGGATTTATTTCAGAAACTTCATTCAATCAAACCCAACACACACACACACATAGACAGACGCACACACACTTAACAAAAAAGTGTGAAATAACTGAAAAAATGTCTTATATTCTAGTTTCTTCAGAGTACCCCCCCCCCCCTTGCTTTTTTGATAGTGCTGCAAACCCTTGGTGTTCTCTCAATGAACTTCATGAGGTATTAAATAGAGGTAGGACAAACACACACACAGACAGACAGATACACACACACAGACAGACTGACAGACAGATTTACACACACACACACACACAGACAGACGCACACACACTTAACAAAAAAGTGTGAAATATCTGAAAACATGTCTTATATTCTAGTTTCTTCAGAGTACCCCCCCCCCCTGGTGTTCTCTCAATGAGCTGCATGAGGTCACCTGAAATGGTCCCCCCCCCCCACAGGTGGGCCTTGTCAGGGTTCATTAGTGGAGTTTCTTCCTTATTAATGGAGTTGGGACCATCAGTTGTGTTGTGCAGAAGTCATGTTGATCCACAGCCGACAGCCTATTGGACGACTGGTAGAATTCATATTATGGCAAGAACCAATCAACTAAGGGAAGAGGAACGAGCGGCCATCTTTACTTTAAGAAATGAAGGGCAGTCGCTCCGGAAAAATGCGAAAACTCTAAATGTGTCCCCAAGTGCAGTCGCAGTTGGCTCAAAACTTTTTAGGCTGACGTGTTTTCAGTTATTTCACCCTTTTTTGTTAAGTAAATAATTCTGCATGTGTTCATCATAGTTTTGATGAGTTCAGTGATAATCTACAATGTAAATGGTCATGATGATAAAGGAAACGCATTGAATCTTTTGGCCTGTACTGTACACCCACACACACACACACACACACACAGACAGAAGCACACACACACACACACACACAGAGAGACCCACTCTGATGAAGGAGAAAGTGGCTGTAACTACAGTGTACGTTGTCGTATATCTGCTGGAAATTTCCCACAATTACCAAGAGTCCAGGCCTGAGGACATCTGCAGGCCAATATGGACTTTTGGAGATAGCGCCACCAACTGGCAACAGGAAATCAGCCTAATATGACAAACATCATCCGATTTACATGAAACTTAGAATGTGTGGTCTACATGTGATACTGAGCCGGCCCCTATACCTTAACCACGCCCACTCACACAGGACACGCCCCCGTTTGTAACATTTGAACCGTTTAAGCTACAGTCGTGTGTAAGATGTCAATGAACTCAGCAGAGAGTTCCTTCTTCATTGGTGATGCTTTGACCCGCCCCCTGTGATTTGGCCACGCCCCCTCCACAGATAATGAACTGTATGACGTAGAGTCTTACAGCAGGGACTTCCATCTTCATTGGTGACGATTTGCAGTGTCTGAGTGCCGCGCAAATTCACTGCCGCAAAGATTGGCCTCTGCCAGTACCCCCGAACTGCGAAGAGGCGAGGGCCCGTCATCACTGCTTGCAGTTTTAATTAGGGCCCGAGCGCCGACAGCGGCGAAGGCCCTATTGGAATTGAAGGAATTATTAGGGCCCGAGCGCCGACAGCGGCGAAGGCCCTATTGGAATTGAAGGAATTATTATTCTTTCTTTATTATTCTTTTTCCGTCAAATGAATTGCCTTTTTGGAGGACTTATCATATTCAAAAACTCACCAAATTTGGCGGTCGCATCAAGTCTGGTGAAAATTTACGTATTTTAATGGTTTCGGGAATAGGCGCACAAAAATGGCTCGCTAGCGCCCCCTACAATATTACGAAAATTCAGCCCCTGCACTACGTTTAACGTAGACTCACAAAACTTGGTACACATCTGTAGCATGGCAGGGCGGACATAAAACTCCATTGTAGCCCCCCCTAAACCCAACAGGAAGTCCGCCATTTTGTTTTGAATGTGCGAAATTAGTGCGATTTTGGCCATTTCCACATGTCGTACTTTAACGAACTCCTCCTAGAGCTTTCATCCGATCAACTTCAAACTTGGTGTGTGTCATCTTAACATGTTAACGATGAAAAGTTATTAAAAGAAAAATTTTTCGTCACAGGGCGTGGCCGTGGCGGGGCGGCCATTTTGTGCGATTCGCCACCAAAACAGGAAGTGGGTGTAACTTGAGCGTACGTGGTCCGATTGGCTCGAAACTTTCCAGGATTCATCAGAGTCCGCCCCTGACGACATCTACATGCCGCTATTGGCTCAAAGTCATAGCGCCCCCTAGTGGCAACAGGAAGTAGGCCTAAAAGACAAGGTGCTATACTTTAACGAACTCCTCCTAGAGATTTCATCCGATCAGCTTCAAACTTGGTCTGTGTCATCTGAAGATGTTAACGATGAAAAGTTATTAAAAGAAAAACTTTTCGTCATACGGTGTGGGCGTGGCATGGCGGCCATTTTGAGTGTTCAGCGATGAAGGAGAAAGTGGCTGTAACTACAGTGTACGTTGTCGTATCTGCTTGAAATTTCCCACAATCACCAAGAGTCCAGGCCTGAGAACATCTGCAGGCAAATAATGACTTTTGGAGATAGCGCCACCATCTGGCAACAGGAAATATGCCTTATATGACAAACATCATCCGATTTACATGAAACTTAGAATGTGTGGTCTACATGTGAAACTGAGGTGGCCCCTATAATTTGATCACGCCCACGCACTCAGACCACGCCCCCTTTCATAACATTTGAACCGTTTATAATACGGTCTTGAGTGAGGTGTCAATCAACTCAGCAGAGAGTTCTTTTTTCAGTGGTGATGTTTGACCCGCCCCCCTATGATGCGGCCACGCCCCCTTTCACAGATAATTACCTGTATGACGTATAGGCTTGTGTAAGGTATCAATGAACTCAGCAGAGAGTTCCTTATTCATTGCTGATGTTTGACCCGCCCCCCTATGATGCGGCCACGCCCCCTTTCACAGATAATTACCTGTATGACGTATAGGCTTGTGTGAGGTGTCATTGAACTCAGCAGGGAGTTCACTTTTCATTGGCGACGATTTTCAGTGTGTGAGTGACGCGCAAAGGAGCGGTCGCAAGGAGAGGCGTCCGCCAGTAACCCCGACTCGCGCAGGTCAGCGAGGGCCCGTACATCGCTGCTTGCAGCTTTAATTAGGGCCCGAGCGCCGACAGCGGCGAAGGCCCTATTGGAATTGAAGGAATTATTATTATTAGGGCCCGAGCGCCGACAGCGGCGAAGGCCCTATTGGAATTGAAGGAATTATTATTCTTTATTATTATTATTCTTTCTTTCTTTTTCCGTCAAATGAATTGCCTTTTTGGAGGACTTATCATATTCAAAAACTCACCAAATTTGGCGGTCGCATCAAGTCTGGTGAAAATTTACGTATTTTAATGGTTTCGGGAATGGGCGCATAAAAATTGCTCGCTAGCGCCCCCTACAATATTACGAAAATTCAGCCCCAGCACTACGTTTAACGTAGAGTCACGAAACTTGGTACACATCTGTAACATTGCGGGGCGGACATAAAACTCAATTGTAGCCCCCCCTAAACCCAACAGGAAGTCCGCCATTTTGTTTTGAATGTTCGAAATTAGTGCGATTTTGCCCATTTCCACATGTCGTACTTTAACGAACTCCTCCTAGAGCTTTCATCCAATCAACTTCAAACTTGGTGTGTGTCATCTTAACATGTTAACGATGAAAAGTTATTAAAAGAAAAATTTTTCATCATAGGGCGTGGCCGTGACGGGGCGGCCATTTTGTGCGATTTGCCACAAAAACAGGAAGTGGGTGTAACTTGAGCGTACGTGGTCCGATTGGCTCGAAACTTTCCAGGATTCATCAGAGTCCGCCCCTGACGACATATACACGCCGCTATTTGCTCAAAGTCATAGCGCCCCCTAGTGGCAACAGGAAGTAGGCCTAAAAGACAAGGTGCTGTACTTTAACGAACTCCTCCTAGAGATTTCATCCGATCAGCTTCAAACTTGGTCGGTGTCATCTTGAGATGTTAACGATGCAAAGTTATTAAAAGAAAAACTTTTCGTCATACGGTGTGGGCGTGGCATGGCGGCCATTTTGAGTGTTTAGCGATGAAGGAGAAAGTGGCTGTAACTACAGTGTACGTTATCATATCTGCTTGAAATTTCCCACAATCACCAACAGTCCAGGCCTGAGGACATCTGCAGGCCAAAATGGACTTTACGAGATAGCGCCACCATCTGGCAACAGGAAATATGCCTTATATGACAAACATCATCCGATTTACATGAAACTTAGAATGTGTGGTCTACATGTGAAACTGAGGTAGCCCCTATAATTTGACCACGCCCATGTACTCAGACCACGCCCCCTTTCATAACATTTGAACAGTTCATGGTATAGCTTTGTGTGAGATGTCAATAAACTCAGCAGAGACTTCCTTTTTCATTGGTAATGTTTGACCCGCCCCCATATGATGCGGCCACGCCCCCTTTCACAGATAATGACCTGTATGACGTATAGGCTTGTGTGAGGTATCAATGAACTCAGCAGACACTTCCTTTTTCAGTGGTGATGTTTGACCCGCCCCCCCTATGATGCGGCCACGCCCCCTTTTACAGATAATGACCTGTATGATGTATAGGCTTGTGTGAGGTATCAATGAACTCAGCAGGGAGTTCACTTTTCATTGGCGACGATTTTCAGTGTACGAGTGACGCGCAAATGCGCGGTCGCAAGGGGGGGCGTCCGCCAGTAACCCCGACTCGCGCAGGTCAGCGAGGGCCCGTACATCGCTGCTTGCAGCTTTAATTCTTTATTATTATTCTTTCTTTCTTTCTTTCTTTTTCCGTCAAATGAATTGCCTTTTTGGAGGACTTATCATATTCAAAAACTCACCAAATTTGGCGGTCGCATCAAGTCTGGTGAAAATTTACGTATTTTAATGGTTTCGGGAATAGGCGCAAAAAAATGGCTCGCTAGCGCCCCCTACAATATTACGAAAATTCAGCCCCTGCACTACGTTTAACGTAGAGACACGAAACTTGGTACACATCTGTAGCATGGCAGGGCGGACATAAAACTCCATTGTAGCCCCCCCTAAACCCAACAGGAAGTCCGCCATTTTGTTTTGAATGTTCAAAATTAGTGCGATTTTGGCCATTTCCACATGTCGTACTTTAACGAACTCCTCCTAGAGCTTTCATCCGATCAGCTTCAAACTTGGTGTGTGTCATCTTAACATGTTAACGATGAAAAGTTATTAAAAGAAAAATTTTTCGTCATAGGGCGTGGCCGTGGCGGGGCGGCCATTTTGTGCGATTCGCCACCAAAACAGGAAGTGGGTGTAACTTGAGCGTACGTGGTCCGATTGGCTCGAAACTTTCCAGGATTCATCAGAGTCCGCCCCTGACGACATCTACATGCCGCTATTGGCTCAAAGTCATAGCGCCCCCTAGTGGCAACAGGAAGTAGGCCTAAAAGACAAGGTGCTATACTTTAACGAACTCCTCCTAAAGATTTCATCCGATCAGCTTCAAACTTGGTCTGTGTCATCTTAAGACCTTAACGATGAAAAGTTATTAAAAGAAAAACTTTTCGTCATACGGTGTGGGCGTGGCATGGCGGCCATTTTGAGTGTTTACTGATGAAGGAGAAAGTGGCTGTAACTACAGTGTACGTTGTCGTATCTGCTTGAAATTTCCCACAATCACCAAGAGTCCAGGCCTGAGGACATCTGCAGGCCAATATGGACTTTTGGAGATAGCGCCACCATCTGGCAACAGGAAATATGCCTTATATGACAAACATCATCCAATTTACATGAAACTTAGAATGTGTGGTCTACATGTGAAACTGAGGTAGCCCCTATAATTTGACCACGCCCATGTACTCAGACCACGCCCCCTTTCATAACATTTGAACAGTTCATGGTATAGCTTTGTGTGAGGTGTCAATGAACTCAGCAGAGACTTTCTTCTTCACTTGTGATGGTTTGGCCCTCCCCCCATGCTTAAGCCACGCCCCCTTACATAACTAGTGACCCATTTAAGGTGCAGTCTTGTGTGAGGTGTCAATGAACTCAGCAGAGAGTTCCTTTTTCATTGGTGATGTTTGACCCGCCCCCAAATGATGCGACCACGCCCCCTTTCACAGATAATGACCTGTATGACGTATAGGCTTGTGTGAGGTATCAATGAACTCAGCAGAGAGTTCCTTCTTCATTGGTGATGTTTGACCCGCCCCCCTATGATGCGGCCACGCCCCCTTTCACAGATAATGACCTGTATGACGCATAGGCTTGTGTGAGGTATCAATGAACTCAGCAGAGAGTTCCTTTTTCAGTGGTGATGTTTGACCCGCCCTTGTATGATGCGGCCACGCCCCCTTTCACAGATAATGACCTGTATGACGTATAGGCTTGTGTGAGGTATCAATGAACTCAGCAGGGAGTTCCCTTTTCATTGGCGACAATTTTCAGTGTATGAGTGACGCGCAAATGCGCGGTCGCAAAGGGGGGGCGTCCGCCGGTAACCCCGACTCGCGCAGGTCAGCGAGGGCCCGTACATCGCTGCTTGCAGCTTTAATTATTATTCTTTCTTTCTTTTATCCGACAAATGAATTGCCTTTTTGGAGGACTTATCATATTCAAAAACTCACCAAATTTGGCGGTCGCATCAAGTCTGGTGAAAATTTACGTATTTTAATGGTTTCGGGAATAGGCGCAAAAAAATGGCTCGCTAGCGCCCCCTACAAAATTAAGAAAATTGAGCCCCTGCAACTCGTTTAACGTAGAGTCACGAAACTTGGTACACATCTGTAGCATGGCAGGGCGGACATAAAACTCCATTGTAGCCCCCCCTAAACCCAACAGGAAGTCCGCCATTTTGTTTTGAATGTTCGAAATTAGTGCGATTTTGGCCATTTCCACATGTCGTACTTTAACGAACTCCTCCTAGAGCTTTCATCCGATCACCTTCAAACTTGGTGTGTGTCATCTTAACATGTTAACGATGAAAAGTTATTAAAAGAAAAATTTTTCGTCATAGGGCGTGGCCGTGGCGGGGCGGCCATTTTGTGCGATTCGCCACCAAAACAGGAAGTGGGTGTAACTTGAGCGTACGTGGTCCGATTGGCTCGAAACTTTCCAGGATTCATCAGAGTCCGCCCCTGACGACATCTACATGCCGCTATTCGCTCAAAGTCATAGCGCCCCCTAGTGGCAACAGGAAGTAGGCCTAAAAGACAAGGTGCTATACTTTAACGAACTCCTCCTAGAGATTTCATCCGATCAGCTTCAAACTTGGTCTGTGTCATCTGAAGATGTTAACAATGAAAAGTTATTAAAAGAAAAACTTTTCGTAATACGGTGTGGGCGTGGCATGGCGGCCATTTTGAGTGTTTAGCGATGAAGGAGAAAGTGGCTGTAACTACAGTTTC
The DNA here is from genome assembly GCA_029931835.1 of Etheostoma nigrum. Classification (NCBI taxonomy): domain Eukaryota; kingdom Metazoa; phylum Chordata; class Actinopteri; order Perciformes; family Percidae; genus Etheostoma; species Etheostoma nigrum. The sequence continues at coordinate 41,597 of JAQOOF010000233.1, forward strand.
TGTTGTCGTATCTGCTTGAAATTTCCCACAATCACCAAGAGTCCAGGCCTGAGGACATCTGCAGGCCAATATGGAATTTTGGAGATAGCGCCACCAACTGGCAACAGGAAATATGCCTTATGACAGGAAGTGGGTGTAACTTGAGCGTACATGGTCCAATTGGCTCGAAACTTTTCAGGATTCATCAGAGTCCGCCCCTGACGCCATCTACACGCAGATATTCGCTCAAAGTTATAGCGCCCCCTAGTGGCAACAGGCAGTAATTCTTAAAGACAAGGTGCTGTACTTTAACGAACTCCTCCTAGAGCTTTCATCCGATCAGCTTCAAATTCAGTCTGAGTCATCTTAAGACCTTAACGATGAAAAGTTATTAAAAGAAAAACCTTTCGTCAAACGGTGTGGGCGTGGCATGGCGGCCATTTTGAGTGTTTAGCGATGAAGGAGAAAGTGGTTGTAACCACAGTGTACGTTGTCGTATCTGCTTGAAACTTTTCAGGATTCATCAGAGTCCGCCCCTGACGACATCTACACGCCGACATTCGCTCAAAGTCATAGCGCCCCCTAGTGACAACAGGAAGTAGGCCTAAAAGACAAGGTGCTATACTTTAACGAACTCCTCCTAGAGATTTCATCCGATCAGCTTCAAACTTAGTCTGAGACATCTTAACATGTTAACGATGAAAAGTTATTAAAAGAAAAACTTTTCGTCAAACGGTGTGGGCGTGGCATGGCGGCCATTTTGAGTGTTTAGCGATGAAGGAGAAAGTGGCTGTAACTACAGTTTCTGTTGTTGTATCTGCTTGAAATTTCCCACAATCACCAAGAGTCCAGGCCTGAGGACATCTGCAGGCCAATATGGACTTTTGGAGATAGCGCCACCATCTGGCAACAGGAAATATGCCTTATATGACAAACATCCTCCGATTTACATGAAACTTAGAATGTGTGGTCTACATGTGATACTGAGGTAGCCCCTATAATTTGACCACGCCCACGCATTCAGACCACGCCCCGTTTCATAACATTTGAACCTTTTAAGGTATAGCTTTGTGTGAGGTGTCAATGAACTCAGCAGAGACTTCCTTCTTCACTGGTGATGGTTTGGCCCGCCCCCTATGCATTAGCCACGCCCCCTTACATAACTAGTGACCCATTTAAGGTGTAGTCTTGTGTGAGGTATCAATGAACTCAGCAGAGAGTTCCTTCTTCATTGGTGATGTTTGACCCGCCCCCCTATGATGCGGCCACGCCCCCTTCATGGTATAGCTTTGTGTGAGGTGTCAATGAACTCAGCAGAGACTTTCTTCTTCACTTGTGATGGTTTGGCCCTCCCCCCATGCTTAAGCCACGCCCCCTTACATAACTAGTGACCCATTTAAGGTGCAGTCTTGTGTGAGGTGTCAATGAACTCAGCAGAGACTTTCTTCTTCACTTGTGATGGTTTGGCCCTCCCCCCATGCTTAAGCCACGCCCCCTTACATAACTAGTGACCCATTTAAGGTGCAGTCTTGTGTGAGGTGTCAATGAACTCAGCAGAGAGTTCCTTTTTCATTGGTGATGTTTGACCCGCCCCCAAATGATGCGACCACGCCCCCTTTCACAGATAATGACCTGTATGACGTATAGGCTTGTGTAAGGTATCAATGAACTCAGCAGACAGTTCCTTATTCATTGCTGATGTTTGACCCGCCCCCTTATGATGCGGTCACGCCCCTTTTCACAGATAATGACCTGTATGACGTATAGGCTTGTGTGAGGTATCAATGAACTCAGCAGGGAGTTCCCTTTTCGTTGGCGACAATTTTCAGTGTATGAGTGACGCGCAAATGCGCGGTCGCAAGGGGGGGCGTCCGCCAGTAACCCCGACTCGCGCAGGTCAGCGAGGGCCCGTACATCGCTGCTTGCAGCTTTAATTA
>JAQOOF010000234.1:0-43417 GCA_029931835.1 Etheostoma nigrum
TTTCATTGGTTGACCAGTGTGTGATGCTGGAGATGTAAAGTTTATTTAAATGTGGCCTAATTGGGTCAGCTGTGTTGCGCACAGCAAGGTCACAGTTTTTTGACGTGGTTACGTGTATGAGAAGGATTAAAAGAAGACCAGTTATTATGTTTGATTATTTTGTTTACTTTAAATAAACGGATTGTCATATCCAATTTTAAGATTGAAACTCTTGGTCAACAAGTAATTAATGGACAATTCTTAAAACCAAGACACGCATTTACACGGATGCCACATGTCGATCTTCGACCAAACAATTAGCAAAAGTGCGCCACCAAAAGTCAAAAAACTGACTTCATTGGACAATGTGTACCGGACAGTGGACCACTAATTGGAGAGTGTGGGCGGTGGACGCGTTGCAAACGGGCATCGGGAATCGGTACCGGGCAGTGGACCACTCATTGGAGGGTGTGGACGGCTGGACACGTTGCAGACGGACATCGCGGGTCGGTACTGTGCAGTGGGCATCTGAACGCGGTTACGCGGAGAGGCGCGGACTGGAAACTAGGTGCGGCAACGCAACAGCGAAAGCTGAGGACAGTTGCTTTGGACCAAGGCCAAGTGAATAAGGTAAACGGTAGCGCTACCATATAAAGTACATGGCCATTAATAGTTCAAATGTGTGCACACAAGACAACTAACAGAAAAATCCAATGCATTGGTGGTTTTTGTGTTGTATTTATGTTAAAAACTTTGCTTCAAGACTATAAAGTTTAAGCCAATGCTTTTTTTGTGTTGTAAATGTTTGAATGAAAAGGTGTGGTTAAACAAAGGGTAAAATGGAAGGCGAAGAGGTTGAGGGTACGGCTTCTGTAAAAAAACGACCTGAAAAACTCACAACAAAGGCATTGCTTTATAAAATAGATGGCTTAGAGAACCTAAGAAAAACAACACTTAATAAAGCTGCCAACTTAAAAGAGACAATACTGGGGTTTATGTGTGAAACTGGTTTTGAAACTGAAATAAACAAAAACTTCAATAAATATCAAATGTTGATCAAGGACGCAAAGGATGCACAACATACTCTGTTAGAGTTGTTACCTGTGGAAGAAAGGGAAAAACATGACGTTTGGTTCAAGGCAAAACTTTTGAGTGTCAATGAATTTTCCCATAATGTGACAAAACGTTTGGCAAAGGAGGGAGCCACTGGAAATGAGGATGTTGACATTGACGACAATGAAATAAAACCAATGGACAGTGTGTCAAATATTGGATCAAGGATTTCTAGTCGATCAAACAAATCTTCAATTGAAATTGTACGTGTACAAGCTGAAGCCAAGAGAGCCGGGCTTCTGGCGCGTGCAGCAACTATGAAACAGAAACATGCAATGGAGAAGGAGGCGGAGTCATTGCGCAAACAAATGGAGCAATTGGAAATGGATGCTCTGATTGAAGCCTCAGGAGCAGAAATTGCAGTTTTGCAGGCGTTCTCAGATCAAGATGGAATGGAATCCTATTTTGAAAAACACGTGGAAAAAGATACTGCCATTTCAGATTCAAAGCTCAAAGAGTCCAGGATGAAAAATAAAACCTTACCCGTCACAGGAGCAAGAATGGAAAATGTTGAGCATGCAACTTACCAAAATTCTACAATACAAATTCTGCAAAGACAAAATGAAATATCGGAGTTGTTTATACAGCAACAAAGGGCAAGTCAATTACCACCAAGAGAGATACCAGTGTTTGAAGGTGATCCTTTAAAGTTCAAAGTTTTTATGCAAGCTTTTAAACACTGTGTTGAAGAGAAAAGTGCTACTAAAGGGGACTGCATGTACTTTTTGGAGAGATACACTAGAGGGCGCCCAAGGAACCTTGTGCAAAGCTGTTTACATATGAGTCCTGAAAGAGGTTACGAAGCAGCCAAAGCTCTCCTACAAGACCACTTTGGGAATGAAACAAAAATTACAGCAGCTTATATTGAAAGGGTGCTTAACTGGCCTGTCGTTAAGGCTGAAAATGTGTCTTTGCTCCAGGATTACGCCTTATTCCTGCGTGGATGCAATAACGCGATGTCTGATTTGCAGGACATGAGAGAACTTGACATGTCTGCAAACCTCAAAGTTGTCATTTCAAAACTTCCTTATAAACTGAAAGAACAATTTCGAAGTCTTGCATGTGATGTTCGTGAAAAACAAAAGCGCAAACCAAACTTCAGTGATGTTGTGCAGTTTGTGGAACACCAAGTCAAGATTTTGTCTGATCCAGTTTTTGGAGATCTTCACACCACAGAAAGAGGAATGCATATCAAAAAGGATGTGGATACAGAAAACCCAAAGAGGAAACGTGACATCACTAAAAATGTTTATGCTACCAATAAACTACAATATGAGGAGAAACAAGTAAATAAACCGAGTTGCATAAAAAGCAATATCCATTGTTTATTCTGTTTACAAGGCCATTTTCTGGATGAATGTCATCAATTTGCCAAGAGCAACCATCGTGAAAAAATCAACTTCTTAAAGGAGAAAGGAGTTTGCTTTGGGTGTCTCAACACTGGGCATTTGAGCAAAGATTGTGAAAAGCGCATAACCTGTGAAAAATGCAAACTGAGTCATCCAACAGCTTTACACATTAATGTCAAAAGAAAAATTGACAAGTCAGTGAGCACTGATGGCCTAAATTCCTGTAAACGTGAACCAACTGGAAAAGCAAATGTAGCTCAAACCTTTGGAAGCCAAACTGGGGCCGGTAGTAATGGAATACTACCAATCCTTCCAGTTCAGGTGAAAGCGGGAAGGGGCAACAAAGTGATTCAGACCTATGCTTTTTTAGACAATGGATCAACTTCTACATTTTGCACAGAAGCTTTGATGCGAAAGCTAAACCTGACTGGGAAAAAATCAAGGATATGTTTGTTAACAATGAGCCCAAAGACATCTGTGTCAACATACATTGTGAAGGGACTTGAAGTATCTAGCCTTAATGACAAAAGGTATCACAGTCTTCCAAATGTTTACACACAAAAAACAATGCCGGTGAATACAACAAACATTATCAATAAGGAAAACCTCACAAATTGGTCCTACCTTGATCAGATTGACATCCCTGAAATCCAGGCTGAAGTGGAGTTGTTAATTGGTACTAACGCCTCAAAGTTGCTGGAACCATGGGAAGTTGTTAACAGCCAAGGAGATGGACCCTTTGCCATTAAGACCCTACTGGGGTGGGTTGTCAATGGCTCATGTGGAGATTTGAAAGGCAACCTTAGTGATAATGACTGTCCTGTTGCCACTGTAAACAAAGTTTCTGTGGAGTCGCTTGAGCTTCTATTGGAAAAGCAGTACAAACATGATTTTAATGAAAGAGAGGCTGAGGACAAGGAAGAAATGTCAAGAGAAGATACAAGATTCATTGAGATTATGGAACAATCTGTGAAGTTTCAGGATGGACATTACAGTTTAAAACTACCATTCAAAACCAAAAACGTAATAATGTCAAATAACCGAAGTGTTGCTCAACAGCGCCTCGTCGGAATTAGAAGGAAAATGGAAAGAAATGAAAAGTTCAAGCAAGAGTACACAAAGTTTCTTGAGGACGTTATCAGTAACGGTTATGCTGAAAAGGTCCCAGAGGATGAATTACGTTGTGGTGAGAACAATGTGTTTTACATACCACATCATGGTGTCTACCATCCACGCAAAGGCAAGTTGCGGGTTGTTTTTGACTGTGGAGCTGAGTTCAAAGGAACTTCCTTAAATGATCAACTTTTGCAAGGCCCAAACCTTACAAGTTCCTTAATAGGAGTACTCCTAAGGTTCAGACAAGAACCCATTGCTTTTATGTCTGACATAAAATCCATGTTTTACCAAGTCAAGGTAGCAAAGGAAGACAAGGACTTTCTGCGATTTCTATGGTGGCCCAATGGAGATCTGACCAACAAAGTTACAGAATACAGAATGGCTGTACACCTATTTGGAGCAGTGTCATCTCCTAGCTGTGCATGCTACGCTCTGAGGAGGACCGCTGATGACCATCAAGGCAGCTTTCCAGATGAAATAGTGGACACTGTTCATAGAAATTTCTACGTTGACGACTGTCTGAAAAGCTCACCATCTGTGGAAAAGGCAATCCAAATAGTTAAAGATCTTGATGACCTTTGTCAGAAGGGAGGCTTTCATCTTACCCAATGGATAAGCAACAATCGTGAAGTCCTGCAAACAATTCCAGAGAAGGACCACTCTACAAAAGTGAGTGAGCTCAATTTGGACAGGGACCAACTCCCAATGGAAAGAGCCTTAGGGCTCCAATGGTGTATGGAAAGTGACACCTTCAACTTCCGCATGGACTGCAAGGAAAGGATGCAAACTCGACGAGGGATTTTGTCTGTTGTTAGCTCTGTGTATGATCCCTTGGGGTACCTTGCATCAGTTACTCTTCCAGCCAAGCACATTTTACAAGATTTATGTAGAATGAACTATGGGTGGGATGAAGAAATCCCACAATTCCTAAGACAACAATGGATCAAGTGGTTGATTGACCTTAAAGGGCTTTTGATGTTCCAAGTGAACAGGTGTTTAAAACCATGTGACTTTGGAACACCTGTCAACGCCCAATTGCACCACTTTGCTGACGCTAGTGAAGTAGGATACGGCACAGTAACCTACCTGCGGTTACAGAATGAAGAAGGTGATGTGCATGTATCTTTCACTCTTGGAAAAGCCAGAGTGTCCCCACTAAAGCTAGTAACTATCCCTCGTTTGGAGCTCACTGCTGCTGTCTTAGCTGTTCGGGTGGACAAGATGGTAAGAGAGGAATTACAGCTTCAGTTGGAAGAATCCTGTTTCTGGACAGACAGTACCACAGTCTTGAAATACATCCGTAATGAGAACAAAAGATTCCGGACATTTGTGGCCAACCGAATCTCTGTTATTAGGCAAGCTTCAAACACAGATCAATGGCGGTACATCCACACGTCACAAAATCCTGCAGATGATGCATCTAGAGGCGTGACAGTCCACAAGCTTTTAAACGACAAGACATGGTTGTCAGGTCCAGAATTCTTGTGGCAAGCAAAGGAAACATGGATGCACTGTAAGGTGGAGGCCACTATTGATGAAGATGATCCAGAGGTCAAGAAGGAGATCTCTGCAAATACAATAAGTTTACAGAACAGTGCAACCAGCCAGCTGATCATGTATTACTCTGATTGGAAGAGACTGAAAACTGCAGTATCATGGATATTGAAAATCAAGAAGGCTTTACTGGAATTGAGTCGAAAAAGAAAGAAACTTCAGTTGCACACTCCTCTCGATCCCAATTATGTGGATCTGGAAATGTCAAAAGCCAGAGGCTTACTGGGACAAAATTTGTCAACTGATGACCTGTGTATGGCAGAAAGTGCTATCATCCAATTCTGCCAAAAGGAAAGATATAATGATGAGATTTGCGCTTTGTTGTCTGGAAAATCTGTGAAAAAGAGTAGTCCCATCTACAAGCTCAACCCTGTTGTAAGAGATGGACTGCTGAGAGTCGGTGGAAGGCTGTCCAGGGCGGCTATGCCAGAAGAAAGCAAACACCCAATTATCCTGTCAAAAGATCAGCACATCTCCATGTTAATTCTCCGACATATCCATGAACAGATAAGGCATGGGGGGAGAAGTCACATCCTTTCCAGGTTGAGAGAAAAATATTGGATCACACACGCCAATGCAGCAGCAAGAAAGATCTTGTCAGGTTGCGTGTTTTGCAAGCGTCACAAAGGACAAATGTGCGATCAAAAGATGGCTGACCTACCCAAGGAAAGAATTACTCCAGACTTACCTCCATTCACAAATGTCGGGGTGGATTACTTTGGACCAATAGAGGTAAAGCAAGGCCGTTCCTATGTGAAACGTTACGGAGTCATCTTTACCTGTATGGCAAGCAGAGCTGTTCATTTGGAAGTGGCACATTCACTGGATACGGACTCTTGCATCAGTGCCATTCGTCGATTTATATGTCGGAGAGGCCCTGTGGCCCATTTCCGCTCGGATAATGGCACAAACTTTACCGGAGCAGAAAAGGAACTAAAAAGAGAAATTGCAAAACTGAACAATGGGACAATTGAAAGGTCTTTAATGCATGAGGACATCAAATGGAGCTTCAATCCACCAACTGCTTCACATCATGGTGGTGCTTGGGAAAGCATGATCAGGCTGGTTAGGAAGGTGCTGCTATCTGTTCTACATCAACAAACTTTAACTGATGAAGCCTTGGTCACTGTCTTATGTGAAGCTGAAGCTATATTAAATGATCGACCCATCACCACAGTCTCTGCAGATCCTAACGATTTGGAGCCTCTAACGCCAAACCATCTTCTCACATTAAAACGAAAACCAAGTTTGCCTCCAGGTCTGTTTGATCAAAAGGACCAGTATGCAAGAAGACGATGGAAACAAACACAGTACATTTCAGATCTGTTCTGGAAAAGATGGATAAAGGAATATCTTGCTTTGCTACAGGAAAGGCAAAAATGGAACAAAACAAAACGTAATCTCGCAACAGGAGACATTGTTTTGATTGCGGATGCAACAGCACCACGGAATTCTTGGAAAATTGGAAGAATAATCAAAACATTCCCTGACAGGTCCGGCATGGTCAGATCTGTTCAAATCCAGACAAAGACAAACATTATTGAAAGACCATTGACAAAATTGTGTCTATTAATAGAAAATGAATTGTCTACGTAACAAGTTGACATGTTATGCAGACTGTAAAGAAAATTAAAAAAAAATAAAAAAAAATATAAGGGAAAATTGGTTTAAGGTAGCCTACAACCTGCAGTTTTGAAAATGTTAATTTAAGTTTTACATGGCTCCGTATATATGTTTGTGTCTAATTGTTATGTCTTATATAGCCATATACAATTAGGGGCCGGTTGTGTTGGAGCCATTTCATTGGTTGACCAGTGTGTGATGCTGGAGATGTAAAGTTTATTTAAATGTGGCCTAATTGGGTCAGCTGTGTTGCGCACAGCAAGGTCACAGTTTTTTGACGTGGTTACGTGTATGAGAAGGATTAAAAGAAGACCAGTTATTATGTTTGATTATTTTGTTTACTTTAAATAAACGGATTGTCATATCCAATTTTAAGATTGAAACTCTTGGTCAACAAGTAATTAATGGACAATTCTTAAAACCAAGACACGCATTTACACGGATGCCACATGTCGATCTTCGACCAAACAATTAGCAAAAGTGCGCCACCAAAAGTCAAAAAACTGACTTCATTGGACAATGTGTACCGGACAGTGGACCACTAATTGGAGAGTGCGGACGGCTGGACGCGTTGCAGACGGGCATCGGGAATCGGTACCGGGCAGTGGACCACTCATTGGAGGGTGTGGACGGCTGGACACGTTGCAGACGGACATCGCGGGTCGGTACTGTGCAGTGGGCATCTGAACGCGGTTACGCGGAGAGGCGCGGACTGGAAACTAGGTGCGGCAACGCAACAGCGAAAGCTGAGGACAGTTGCTTTGGACCAAGGCCAAGTGAATAAGGTAAACGGTAGCGCTACCATATAAAGTACATGGCCATTAATAGTTCAAATGTGTGCACACAAGACAACTAACAGAAAAATCCAATGCATTGGTGGTTTTTGTGTTTGTATTTATGTTAAAAACTTTGCTTCAAGACTATAAAGTTTAAGCCAATGCTTTTTTTGTGTTGTAAATGTTTGAATGAAAAGGTGTGGTTAAACAAAGGGTAAAATGGAAGGCGAAGAGGTTGAGGGTACGGCTTCTGTAAAAAAACGACCTGAAAAACTCACAACAAAGGCATTGCTTTATAAAATAGACGGCTTAGAGAAACTAAGAAAAACAACACTTAATAAAGCTGCCAACTTAAAAGAGACAATACTGGGGTTTATGTGTGAAACTGGTTTTGAAACTGAAATAAACAAAAACTTCAATAAATATCAAATGTTGATCAAGGACGCAAAGGATGCACAACATACTCTGTTAGAGTTGTTACCTGTGGAAGAAAGGGAAAAACAGGATGTTTGGTTCAAGGCAAAACTTTTGAGTGTCAATGAATTTTCCCAAAATGTGACAAAACGTTTGGCAAAGGAGGGAGCCACTGGAAATGAGGATGTTGACATTGACGACAATGAAATAAAACCAATGGACAGTGTGTCAAATATTGGATCAAGGATTTCTAGTCGATCAAACAAATCTTCAATTGAAATTGTACGTGTACAAGCTGAAGCCAAGAGAGCCGGGCTTCTGGCGCGTGCAGCAACTATGAAACAGAAACATGCAATGGAGAAGGAGGCGGAGTCATTGCGCAAACAAATGGAGCAATTGGAAATGGATGCTCTGATTGAAGCCTCAGGAGCAGAAATTGCAGTTTTGCAGGCGTTCTCAGATCAAGATGGAATGGAATCCTATTTTGAAAAACACGTGGAAAAAGATACTGCCATTTCAGATTCAAAGCTCAAAGAGTCCAGGATGAAAAATAAAACCTTACCCGTCACAGGAGCAAGAATGGAAAATGTTGAGCATGCAACTTACCAAAATTCTACAATACAAATTCTGCAAAGACAAAATGAAATATCGGAGTTGTTTATACAGCAACAAAGGGCAAGTCAATTACCACCAAGAGAGATACCAGTGTTTGAAGGTGATCCTTTAAAGTTCAAAGTTTTTATGCAAGCTTTTAAACACTGTGTTGAAGAGAAAAGTGCTACTAAAGGGGACTGCATGTACTTTTTGGAGAGATACACTAGAGGGCGCCCAAGGAACCTTGTGCAAAGCTGTTTACATATGAGTCCTGAAAGAGGTTACGAAGCAGCCAAAGCTCTCCTACAAGACCACTTTGGGAATGAAACAAAAATTACAGCAGCTTATATTGAAAGGGTGCTTAACTGGCCTGTCGTTAAGGCTGAAAATGTGTCTTTGCTCCAGGATTACGCCTTATTCCTGCGTGGATGCAATAACGCGATGTCTGATTTGCAGGACATGAGAGAACTTGACATGTCTGCAAACCTCAAAGTTGTCATTTCAAAACTTCCTTATAAACTGAAAGAACAATTTCGAAGTCTTGCATGTGATGTTCGTGAAAAACAAAAGCGCAAACCAAACTTCAGTGATGTTGTGCAGTTTGTGGAACACCAAGTCAAGATTTTGTCTGATCCAGTTTTTGGAGATCTTCACACCACAGAAAGAGGAATGCATATCAAAAAGGATGTGGATACAGAAAACCCAAAGAGGAAACGTGACATCACTAAAAATGTTTATGCTACCAATAAACTACAATATGAGGAGAAACAAGTAAATAAACCGAGTTGCATAAAAAGCAATATCCATTGTTTATTCTGTTTACAAGGCCATTTTCTGGATGAATGTCATCAATTTGCCAAGAGCAACCATCGTGAAAAAATCAACTTCTTAAAGGAGAAAGGAGTTTGCTTTGGGTGTCTCAACACTGGGCATTTGAGCAAAGATTGTGAAAAGCGCATAACCTGTGAAAAATGCAAACTGAGTCATCCAACAGCTTTACACATTAATGTCAAAAGAAAAATTGACAAGTCAGTGAGCACTGATGGCCTAAATTCCTGTAAACGTGAACCAACTGGAAAAGCAAATGTAGCTCAAACCTTTGGAAGCCAAACTGGGGCCGGTAGTAATGGAATACTACCAATCCTTCCAGTTCAGGTGAAAGCGGGAAGGGGCAACAAAGTGATTCAGACCTATGCTTTTTTAGACAATGGATCAACTTCTACATTTTGCACAGAAGCTTTGATGCGAAAGCTAAACCTGACTGGGAAAAAATCAAGGATATGTTTGTTAACAATGAGCCCAAAGACATCTGTGTCAACATACATTGTGAAGGGACTTGAAGTATCTAGCCTTAATGACAAAAGGTATCACAGTCTTCCAAATGTTTACACACAAAAAACAATGCCGGTGAATACAACAAACATTATCAATAAGGAAAACCTCACAAATTGGTCCTACCTTGATCAGATTGACATCCCTGAAATCCAGGCTGAAGTGGAGTTGTTAATTGGTACTAACGCCTCAAAGTTGCTGGAACCATGGGAAGTTGTTAACAGCCAAGGAGATGGACCCTTTGCCATTAAGACCCTACTGGGGTGGGTTGTCAATGGCTCATGTGGAGATTTGAAAGGCAACCTTAGTGATAATGACTGTCCTGTTGCCACTGTAAACAAAGTTTCTGTGGAGTCGCTTGAGCTTCTATTGGAAAAGCAGTACAAACATGATTTTAATGAAAGAGAGGCTGAGGACAAGGAAGAAATGTCAAGAGAAGATACAAGATTCATTGAGATTATGGAACAATCTGTGAAGTTTCAGGATGGACATTACAGTTTAAAACTACCATTCAAAACCAAAAACGTAATAATGTCAAATAACCGAAGTGTTGCTCAACAGCGCCTCGTCGGAATTAGAAGGAAAATGGAAAGAAATGAAAAGTTCAAGCAAGAGTACACAAAGTTTCTTGAGGACGTTATCAGTAATGGTTATGCTGAAAAGGTCCCAGAGGATGAATTACGTTGTGGTGAGAACAATGTGTTTTACATACCACATCATGGTGTCTACCATCCACGCAAAGGCAAGTTGCGGGTTGTTTTTGACTGTGGAGCTGAGTTCAAAGGAACTTCCTTAAATGATCAACTTTTGCAAGGCCCAAACCTTACAAGTTCCTTAATAGGAGTACTCCTAAGGTTCAGACAAGAACCCATTGCTTTTATGTCTGACATAAAATCCATGTTTTACCAAGTCAAGGTAGCAAAGGAAGACAAGGACTTTCTGCGATTTCTATGGTGGCCCAATGGAGATCTGACCAACAAAGTTACAGAATACAGAATGGCTGTACACCTATTTGGAGCAGTGTCATCTCCTAGCTGTGCATGCTACGCTCTGAGGAGGACCGCTGATGACCATCAAGGCAGCTTTCCAGATGAAATAGTGGACACTGTTCATAGAAATTTCTACGTTGACGACTGTCTGAAAAGCTCACCATCTGTGGAAAAGGCAATCCAAATAGTTAAAGATCTTGATGACCTTTGTCAGAAGGGAGGCTTTCATCTTACCCAATGGATAAGCAACAATCGTGAAGTCCTGCAAACAATTCCAGAGAAGGACCACTCTACAAAAGTGAGTGAGCTCAATTTGGACAGGGACCAACTCCCAATGGAAAGAGCCTTAGGGCTCCAATGGTGTATGGAAAGTGACACCTTCAACTTCCGCATGGACTGCAAGGAAAGGATGCAAACTCGACGAGGGATTTTGTCTGTTGTTAGCTCTGTGTATGATCCCTTGGGGTACCTTGCATCAGTTACTCTTCCAGCCAAGCACATTTTACAAGATTTATGTAGAAGGAACTATGGCTGGGATGAAGAAATCCCACAATTCCTAAGACAACAATGGATCAAGTGGTTGATTGACCTTAAAGGGCTTTTGATGTTCCAAGTGAACAGGTGTTTAAAACCATGTGACTTTGGAACACCTGTCAACGCCCAATTGCACCACTTTGCTGACGCTAGTGAAGTAGGATACGGCACAGTAACCTACCTGCGGTTACAGAATGAAGAAGGTGATGTGCATGTATCTTTCACTCTTGGAAAAGCCAGAGTGTCCCCACTAAAGCTAGTAACTATCCCTCGTTTGGAGCTCACTGCTGCTGTCTTAGCTGTTCGGGTGGACAAGATGGTAAGAGAGGAATTACAGCTTCAGTTGGAAGAATCCTGTTTCTGGACAGACAGTACCACAGTCTTGAAATACATCCGTAATGAGAACAAAAGATTCCGGACATTTGTGGCCAACCGAATCTCTGTTATTAGGCAAGCTTCAAACACAGATCAATGGCGGTACATCCACACGTCACAAAATCCTGCAGATGATGCATCTAGAGGCGTGACAGTCCACAAGCTTTTAAACGACAAGACATGGTTGTCAGGTCCAGAATTCTTGTGGCAAGCAAAGGAAACATGGATGCACTGTAAGGTGGAGGCCACTATTGATGAAGATGATCCAGAGGTCAAGAAGGAGATCTCTGCAAATACAATAAGTTTACAGAACAGTGCAACCAGCCAGCTGATCATGTATTACTCTGATTGGAAGAGACTGAAAACTGCAGTATCATGGATTATTGAAAATCAAGAAGGCTTTACTAGAATTGAGTCGAAAAAGAAAGAAACTTCAGCTGCACACTCCGCTCGATCCCAATTATGTGGATCTGGAAATGTCAAAAGCCAGAGGCTTACTGGGACAAAATTTGTCAACTGATGACCTGTGTATGGCAGAAAGTGCTATCATCCAATTCTGCCAAAAGGAAAGATATAATGATGAGATTTGCGCTTTGTTGTCTGGAAAATCCGTGAAAAAGAGTAGTCCCATCTACAAGCTCAACCCTGTTGTAAGAGATGGACTGCTAAGAGTCGGTGGAAGGCTGTCCAGGGCGGCTATGCCAGAAGAAAGCAAACACCCAATTATCCTGTCAAAAGATCAGCACATCTCCATGTTAATTCTCCGACATATCCATGAACAGATAAGGCATGGGGGGAGAAGTCACATCCTTTCCAGGTTGAGAGAAAAATATTGGATCACACACGCCAATGCAGCAGCAAGAAAGATCTTGTCAGGTTGCGTGTTTTGTAAGCGTCGCAAAGGACAAATGTGCGATCAAAAGATGGCTGACCTACCCAAGGAAAGAATTACTCCAGACTTACCTCCATTCACAAATGTCGGGGTGGATTACTTTGGACCAATAGAGGTAAAGCAAGGCCGTTCCTATGTGAAACGTTACGGAGTCATCTTTACCTGTATGGCAAGCAGAGCTGTTCATTTGGAAGTGGCACATTCACTGGATACGGACTCTTGCATCAGTGCCATTCGTCGATTTATATGTCGGAGAGGCCCTGTGGCCCATTTCCGCTCGGATAATGGCACAAACTTTACCGGAGCAGAAAAGGAACTAAAAAGAGAAATTGCAAAACTGAACAATGGGACAATTGAAAGGTCTTTAATGCATGAGGACATCAAATGGAGCTTCAATCCACCAACTGCTTCACATCATGGTGGTGCTTGGGAAAGCATGATCAGGCTGGTTAGGAAGGTGCTGCTATCTGTTCTACATCAACAAACTTTAACTGATGAAGCCTTGGTCACTGTCTTATGTGAAGCTGAAGCTATATTAAATGATCGACCCATCACCACAGTCTCTGCAGATCCTAACGATTTGGAGCCTCTAACGCCAAACCATCTTCTCACATTAAAACGAAAACCAAGTTTGCCTCCAGGTCTGTTTGATCAAAAGGACCAGTATGCAAGAAGACGATGGAAACAAACACAGTACATTTCAGATCTGTTCTGGAAAAGATGGATAAAGGAATATCTTGCTTTGCTACAGGAAAGGCAAAAATGGAACAAAACAAAACGTAATCTCGCAACAGGAGACATTGTTTTGATTGCGGATGCAACAGCACCACGGAATTCTTGGAAAATTGGAAGAATAATCAAAACATTCCCTGACAGGTCCGGCATGGTCAGATCTGTTCAAATCCAGACAAAGACAAACATTATTGAAAGACCATTGACAAAATTGTGTCTATTAATAGAAAATGAATTGTCTACGTAACAAGTTGACATGTTATGCAGACTGTAAAGAAAATTAAAAAAAATAAAAAAAATATAAGGGAAAATTGGTTTAAGGTAGCCTACAACCTGCAGTTTTGAAAATGTTAATTTAAGTTTTACATGGCTCCGTATATATGTTTGTGTTTAATTGTTATGTCTTATATAGCCATATACAATTAGGGGCCGGTTGTGTTGGAGCCATTTCATTGGTTGACCAGTGTGTGATGCTGGAGATGTAAAGTTTATTTAAATGTGGCCTAATTGGGTCAGCTGTGTTGCGCACAGCAAGGTCACAGTTTTTTGACGTGGTTACGTGTATGAGAAGGATTAAAAGAAGACCAGTTATTATGTTTGATTATTTTGTTTACTTTAAATAAACGGATTGTCATATCCAATTTTAAGATTGAAACTCTTGGTCAACAAGTAATTAATGGACAATTCTTAAAACCAAGACACGCATTTACACGGATGCCACATGTCGATCTTCGACCAAACAATTAGCAAAAGTGCGCCACCACACACCCTTCACATTCAGCTGAGTTGTGTTTATTCAACTATAAATAACCACGGAGACATAACAGGCTGAGGATTTAGGAATGTGATTTCTGAAGTTCACAGAAAGTGTATTGGTTTTAAATCTTAAGTGTTTCTGTAAAATACCCAACATTTAAAGAGAGAATTATTTAACAATCAAAAAGTCAGCTAATCTGCTTCATCAAGACTGTGTGGGTGTGTTTTTTAGACTGTATGTATAAATATCTAATATCTTTATATACAGTCTAGGGTCACTTTGATCTTGACGTAAATGTATTTTCAACAAATTAGCAAAGAACAGTACAGTTATTTGTGAAGAATTTGTTGTGCATAATTCAGTTATTTAAATGAAATTGAAGTAAATAATCCATGTATTTATAAAACAATAGTTTTTTTCTGAAAATAATACATTAATTTACAAAACAATGAATAGGTTTTGGGTGAAAGCAAATGGCTGAAAGCTCCTGTAATCTTTTTGAGGAACTCATTGTTGTCACTCCCCCTGTTAACTGATTGGACCACCAAACATTTGTCTGGAGAAAACCCAACACTATACCGCGTAGTACTGAAGGGTAATGAAAATTGAGCGTGAGTGTGTAGGAGTCGGAGCCAGGCTAACCCCAAACTACCTCTCTACGCAAAATTCCGGGCTTTAATACTACTCGCTACCGTTGCTGCTCTTAATACCACGTCCGGTACATTCTAAGGGTGCTTTCGCAGCGTATCTGACGCTGAGAGCCATCGCCCAAGCGTCCGTATTTTACGAGTTCGGAGTGAGAACAGGTTGATGCAGCATCTAGAGACATAAAAACCGTGGAAACTGACAGTTTGGCCAGTGTCTCCTCTGTAGTTTGCAGTTGATATCTTTCTCTTTTGATGTTCTCATTTAGCTTTTGGAGTCCTACGCAGATTCTCACTGCATCTGGTGACATCAGTCTGTAGGTCGCGTGAGTCCTCCTTCATTTGCTGCAACTCAGTTTGGATGTCACTTTAAGAAGAAGTGGTAGAGGGACTCTTCTTACTGTATACAGTGCGTGGTACAGCTCCCTGTCTTAGCTGGATCTTGAATGGGTCTGTTTTAAGTGTCCCCTGATGTCCTGCCACTGCACTAACCTGCTCTACTCTTTTAACCTGGGCCATCTCTACAGCTGTCTCTATACCAACAGGTTGCTGACAATAGGCCCTTTTGTTATGTATATGTTAAAGATCCTTTCCTTTTCCTTTCCTTTGTTTATGAAGTGTACTAGCGGTGAACTCTCTCACAGTATTAAGTGTCCCTCTCGTGCTGTACCTGGATTTCCACCAACTGCAGAACGGCTGTGGATCAGCTCGGCTGCGTGTCTGCTCCATGCTCCACCCACTAGGTCAGGGTTTGTTGCAGAACGGCTGCGGCCTTGACTGACAGCTAAATTCTCGAGGACCCACGAGATCTCGCAAATTCATGTAGAATAGAACCACAAAACCATCAACAGTTTGTTTCCATCCAGAGGAGTAGAGGGGCAACAGCTCTGTGTTGTGTTTTCAAGGTGTAGTGCAAGGAAATATGATCCGCCGTGAGCACGCTCTATTTTATTTTGAAAATTTGTATTTTGTTTCTGTGCTCGACTTCCTGTCCCGCACTAACTGCTGTGTGCTGAATAGCTGCGGAGCACTCTGGCATCCGGCAAAAAATAGAAGCTCTGCGGATCTGCTCCGGAGGGCTGGGGATCGCCGGAGCTGGGACAGAGTTGGGACTCCGCAGTCAGTGGAAATACACACATTGACTTTAATGGAAACCTGGAGTGGATCCACAGACGTTCCGCAACCGGTGGAAATTGGGGGTTGAGGGCTCTCGATCTGACTAGCTCTGAACATCTTCATTATTCATTATGGTATGTCGGCTTATATCAGTTCTTAACTAGTGCTGTCAAACGATTAATAGATTTAATCGTATTAATGTCATAGTTAACTCGCAATTAATCGCATCAATTAGTCCATCAATAAAAGGGTGAACAAAAATACTTTAAAGGGGGGGAGTGGCATCAGCTGTGTGCTTGACCATCAAGTGATATTTCAGACTGCTGCGATGATAGCTCAGTTCACAACGACAAAACACACAGATAACTCTGATCACTTTGATCACTTTTGAAAATGGAAACTCTTCATTCAGAATCTTTTTGGCGTCCATTTTGGTGTCTCGCGCTCGCCATCCACTCAAAACGTAACGTTACTACTCTTTGGCCGGCTCGCAAGCCCAAACGGCGTGTGTGTGGCGTGCCTGTTGTTCTGTTTCCGGTCTAGCTAGATCCGGTGTGGTGTTGTAGTTTTTCTAACATTACTAGTTGTTGTAACAGCATGTGAAAAAAACTACAAAGTTTGCTAGGCCAAAAAGAACGTTAATCTCGCGATAAAAATGTACGCTGTTAAAATGGGTTTGCATTAATATTGTCATTTAACTGACAGCAGTATTCTAAACCTAACTGCCCTGGTTTACTAACTGCTCCAAGATGAATGAATGAATGAATGAATGAATGAAGAAATTTATTTCAGACGTATCAAAAATAAACCAAACAAAACATTAAAGAAATGTACTAATAAAGTTAAATAAGCAAAACATTCAATAAACAATAAGTAACATTAGCCAACATAGTACAATAGTAGATGGTAGGAAGAAGCACACCTATTTAATCCCACCCCTTTTCCATACGCATTACATTATTATTATTATTATTTAATTTACCACATATTTATATCTTAGTTATATTTATCACATTTATCTTATAATATACTATACACACATAATCAAACACATACTGTACTTCAATGAACACATATTGCAATTGTTAAAGCCCCTCCTTCTTTCCTATATTTCTTTGAAAATTATTGCTTTGTATCTTTTTTTGAACTGGATTATGTCTGGACATTCCACAATTTCACACCACTGATTGTAAAGCACTGACTTTTTATAGTTGTGCAAACAGCTAGAACCTTGAATTTAAACTTATCCCTTTAATTATAATATATACTATATACATATACAGTATATGAACTGTTCTTATGGCTCTTTTTTGTAGTGTGATCAATGGTTGCAGTGTGCTTTTTTAGGTGTTCCCCCAGACCTCCACACAGTAATTTAAATAAGGTAAAACCAGTGTCTGCAGTGATTTGTGATCCAATACATGCTTTGCTTCAGGACTGAGACGCTTTGTGACACTTTAGATTGAACGTGTTTTATATGAGGTTTCCAGGAGAGCTTGTGATCTATAATCACACCGAGAAATGGATTTACATACACTCTTTCAATAGTCCCACTATTTAATTTAACATGCACTTGATTATTCGACTTACAGTTTCTAAACAACATGATATTGATTTCACTCAAATTTCATGTTAATTTATTACTGTCAAAACTACTTTTTAATTTGCTCATTTCAGATGGGATTAACTCCAGAGGCTGCTGCAAAGATAAGATGAGGTTTTCATTAGTGTCTTTACTATAAGTGACTTTTCTTAGTTGCTTGGACAAACATTTCCATCCATCAGACCCTTTCACCATACTTTCTATACATTCTCTAGGGTTTGTGCTTCTCTTTCCCACATCGGCAGCACCTGGAGTCCCCCGAGTGGTCTTGCTCCTGTCCGTCACTACTCTCTTTAACATGCTGCCTCCCACGTCTCTTTGACAGTATGCGATCTGTCACCTTGTGCATGTTGAGTGCTGCCTGTTGCTTCCTGCTGTCTTATCTGTTGTGCTATGTTCTCGGCTTGCTTTACCATCTGCACTGCAGATGTGAGGTCAAACATGGACTGTAGTAGCCTAGAGAGCGCTGGGACACTCAAATGGACTACATTTCAGCCTATTCACCTAGAACGACAAGTAGGATATAACAGTTCATACTGTTTTCCCGTTATTATACTTCTCAGGAAACAATGAAGAGTTTGGATGTACAGTATAGTTTTATAATGTTTATTGATCCCCACTGGGGAAATTACAATTTACACTCTATTTGTTGGTTATCACTACACACAGGCCTGAAATAGACACACACGCTCAAGACCTATTCATGCACAAATAGAGAGATGTCAGAGTGAGTGGGCTGCCAGAGCTGGGCCAGAGCGATTGATGCCTTGCCCAAGGGCACCTGGCAGTGCATAGGAGGTGAAGTGGCATCTCTCCAGCTACCAATCCACACTCCATACAGGGACTTGAACCAGCAGTCCTCCGGTTCCCAAACCAACTCCCTACAGACTGAGCTACTGCCACCCCTAATTCCCTATATTCCCAGTATTCCCAGGTTTAAACACTACTGCTAACCTAAACCTCGCTGTCTTCGTTACTGTATTTGTCTTCAGGCAGGCCAGTCTAATTTGAAGTTCGCCAGCAGGCTAAACTTTGCCTTAGCGGAGGGTGTCTCTCTCCTGACTGCTGTCTGTTGCACTATGGAAGTAGTAATCCATTCCGCTTCCACAATCCAAATCATACACAGCTGGCAGATCCTGAGCCTCTTTGATGAATCCCAGCTCATTGTAGTCCATCTCCCCAGGATGAAGCCGATACTCCGTAGCCAGCTCTGCAGCTACCAGGCCCAGAGCCCACATATCAATGGCCTCAATGAAAGGATTATGTAGCATGCATTTTCGTCATCTGTGAAAGGTGGTAATATGTGTTACCTTCAGTGGCTGCTGTTGGAGGTCCACAACCCTAACGTTGTCAGGTAAGAGGTCAGCATGCACAATTCCCATTGACCTCAGGTGGGACAGGGCTCTGGCCAGCTGATAGATATTTAGAAGAAAATTTTGTCTTCAATACTTGCATACATACTACCAGGAACTTTATATAGAAATAAAAAAAAGTCGTTGTCAAAGAAGAAGCCATTCCACATCACAATGTTGCAGATCAAGACACAACAAGAGCTTCACAATGCCAACACTTTCAGGGTGTTTTTTGTGGTCCTTAATGGTCTCAGTCCTGTTAGTCTCATGCTGTGTCTCAAATCATGCAGTCCTGTACTTACACTGAAAAACTTGTGAATATGGCGGGCGAGGTTATGATTAAAACGGCGAACGCCGAATACAAATGTAATTTATACATGTGTTTATTTTTTGATAAGTAGCTCTATACTCAGATAGTGAGAAAATCAGTCGGTGTATATTATTTCAATTTCAATTTCAATTATGTCAGGCTGCTGCAATTTACAATTAAACTGAAGAAGAGTCATTCTGGGGATTTGCATAATGGCCGTGTGCAATTTGAGACAACACTACCAGGTTAAAATGTACGCCGTACACAAGTGAGTATAGGTTGCATCTCATAACCCTTCAGTTGCCTCCTTGAGTCCTCCACCTGCCTCACTTCTTTGCATCTTAGTCCGTCCCGTTAGGAGGATGAGGCGTCCTTTCCTTTGAAGCGTCACATGAATTCGTCAGCTGTATGGGCGGAGTTAGCAACTCCTTCAGCACAACTTCCGGGAAGGCTGCTCTAGTATATCCTTGGATATAGCTCCTTGATAATCCGTCCTTGATGCTCGCTCCTTGGTCCTCGAGGCAGAAATACGAGTTTTGAGAGGGCCATTACCGAGGAGGGACAGAACAACTTCCAGCCGAGGACTGAGAACTATCAAATAAGGGCCATGAGATGCAGCCATAGTGTACACAGTGTATTACATGTAAGCGTACTTACGGAAGTATCCGAATTGAGAAGCGTGTCAGTGTGCACAAAACCAAATCTGCCTTC
This sequence comes from Etheostoma nigrum, assembly GCA_029931835.1. Lineage (NCBI taxonomy): Eukaryota > Metazoa > Chordata > Actinopteri > Perciformes > Percidae > Etheostoma > Etheostoma nigrum. The sequence continues at coordinate 19,866 of JAQOOF010000234.1, forward strand.
ACTGAGGAATGCTTGCCAATTTGTGGCACCTACCAAGTGTGCTCCCTTTAAATATCTTAAGGTTGTCTATGTGAGGGAAGAGGTTATGAACTCTAAAAGGCATTGACACATTGCCAATACCATTATTAATTTCTTATTCAAAATCTACTTATTTCCTTCTTGTGTATCCGAATGTATCCCTGTGACGACCCTCTCTGAGCAGGCCTCCCCCTCCAGGAGCCTAGTGGGTTGTCAGGAAGATGAAGTCTGCTGCAAACATATTTGCTGGTGGCAGTCAGCCATTCTGTCTTTCACTTGGCTTCCACCCTGTTTGGTTTGGTTATGTTACATTTGTTTTTTTGTGACATTAATTTCCCTTTTATGTAAAATAAACTTCCTATACCTGTAAAGGTTACATGAAATAGAATATAGACTATAGGATCATGGTGGTAAAGTATGGTACTTAGATGATTTAGCTTTCCCATGAGACACCATATAATTGCAACATTTTTGTGTATGTAGACATCTTGGGTGTCCTTGCGGTCTGACTACCCTGCCCTGAGTCCAGCCCAGCTGAACCACCTGCTGAGTCTTTACAGCCCAGCATCTCCCTGCAGACACACATGGACTCCATCTGTTCATGACCAGGCTGTGGCACACGAAACTGGTGAGAGGTCAACATACTGGTCAGCTATTATCCATTCTGTCTTAATCCATATTACCAATTATAAATATCATAATCCTCAAGATTTTATTTCTTGGTATTGTAATGCAATATGGCCCTTCTTCCCTCAGCTGATATCCTGGAGAGTTTTGACACCCACCATCCTCTGGTGCTGCCAGATGGGGGTTACGAGATCCAACTTAGCAGGCAGGTAATGGATTCAACCCTGAGGGAACAGCTGGACAAACTGAAAGAGTTCATGTCCACGCTTTCTGACTTACAGTCCGATGAGGTGACAGCTACTGGGGAGCATAAGGTACAACATTCATGCCTTTTGATTTTTACATAGGTATACTGAACAAGATTAATAATACTGAAAAAAGTTTGGAAGTATGGTTGATGTAAGTTTTACACTTGGCCGAGGTAGCAGATGTGGCGATGAACACCCCGACGACAGTGATGATGAAAAAAACGTTACAGACCTTTGGCGATAATCAAACGTTTTTTTTTTTTACTTTTACTTCTAATACTTAAGTATACATTTAATATCAGAAAATTACTTTTGATACTTAAGTACAGTAAACATAAGATGCTTTACAACTTTTACTTGAGTAATTTTCTAAAAAGTGACTTTAACTTCTACCAAAGTCATTTTCCGGTAAGATACTTGCACTTTTACTCAAGTATGGCTTTCAAGTGCGGGCATATTTAGACTGGTGGGCACTATAATGATGCGTTACATTTGAACAGAGAAGTCGGAATTTACCAGTTCCCAGTTGGAAATTTGAACTGGAACTCCCCCTGAAGTTGGATTTCGAACTCGGAAAGTCGGGAGAAACTCATCAAACCTGACCTAAAAATCCAACATGGCTGCTCTGTCCATCAACAGTAGTAAAGGCTGTAGTAATACACTGTTTATTATCACTACTGTCATATTTGTGTCTCATTAATCATGTGGACATGTTACTATGGTGTTTGTATGCACAAAGTACATCCTAATGCTTTTCACTTTTGTCATCCAGGGTGATACCATTCCCATGGAGGCTCAACTGACTAAGATGGATATTCTTCAAAAAGCCAGTCTGGGAACCTTGGAAAGCTCACCAGTTAAGATGGTCTTAACTCAGGCTACTGTCCATAACCACCACCCCCCTTCTACTACCTCTGGTGCCTTACCTCCATCAACCTCACCACCTCCCTCTCCATCCTCCACCCAATACCCAAATGAGTTCAGCTCCTGTGGAGCCCTCCTTTTGTCTCAGAAGCTAAGGCATCTGGAGCTGCAGAAAAGAGAGAGCAGTGAGATGAGGAGGTCAGCTCTGGACCCTTCCTGTCTCCTCACCCCACCCAACACCCCCCATATCACAGATTCTATTGATATGGTAAAAGAAAACCAAGATACTTGGATGAAGGGTGACAGTGAGACACCTCCCTGGTCCTCTGGTGTAGATACACATAATAAAGGTAGAGCATAGAACTACATCACCATTGACGGTTGGCTTTGTTTGTCTACAGTAAGAGAAAACTGAGCATGTTTAATTTCTCCTTAGGTGGATTACTGTTTGAATGTCTGGCTGCTCTGAAAGTAGACCGTTTGAAGTCAGATTGCCCCAGTATCAAAACATTTGTTGAAATGGAAAAGGAAGAGGAGGAGGAAGAGGATGACCATTATGATGGCAATAATGATGAGGTTTTTAGCATGGAGCTGGAGCGAGGTGAAAGAGGACTTGGTCTTGCTCTGGTTGACACAAGGGTGAGTGAAAGAGATGATCTGATGGTTAACCCTGGGTTCTCTCTGTCCTGTAGTTATTAAAGACATGTCATGTCAAACTGTGATGTTCATCCCTGATGGTCCAGGGCAGGTCCAGTTACAAAGTGTGTGACTGCACAGGGCCTTGCACCTCTAAGGCCTCACACCTTCAAAAAATAATATAATATATATATATACAGTATATACTATTGTTATTACTTTTTTCCTACCATACCAGTAGCCATTGGTGTAATTTAAGTACTCTATGAAGATCAACTTGAAAAGATGAGGTATGTTATTGACATGTGGAAATGCAATTTTAAAATCATTTTTAAAACTTTGATTGTTTTCAACACTGACATTTGAGTCAGCTTCTGAAAATCTTTAGATTTTTAAAAATTAAACCCAAAACATTAAGCAAGAAAGAATAAGAAAGCATTGATTGAGTGAAAAGGTATGGTTTTTTTTTTTGTGGGATTTTAAACGTGCTGGTGGCAGCTGATTACAAAGTGTTGGGTGTCAGTGAGTCTATGACATGTTGAACTCATCTTCCAGGACACTTCCTTAAGGGTGAAAGGCATCTTCATCCGAGCAGTGGTTCCAGACTCTCCTGCAGCCCGGTGTGAGAAGCTGGTACCAGGAGACAGGATCCTGGCTATTAACGGTGTCAGTCTGCTTGGACTGGACTATCAGCGGTAAGAATGATTCAAATCTGAGCAAACTCATATTTAAAGGTCCCATTTTGTAAAAAGTGAGACTTCCATGTCTTTTTTTTTTAATTATAAAGCAGGTTGAGGTTATGCATAAATACTATGAAAGTATCAAAATGCTCAATCTACAGAGAGCACACAGCCTGTATTCAGAAACTGTGTCTTTAAATGAGTTGTCCGGACTTCCGTATGGTTGTGATGTCACAACGATACTATATACAGTTGTGCTCATGCTAAAAAGAGGAATAAAAAAATGTCTTTTGGAAATTGATCTTAATGCCTTAATTAAAATCATCCTGATAAAGTCCCCTTGGCCTTTGGAATTAAAACAGCCCCCCCAATTTGCATTGAGAGATGATTTTATGGAAAGTATCCCATGCCAATCTCTATGTATGGTGAAGGTATGAGATGATGTGGGGGCCAAGGGAACTTTAAAGGCCTTTATCAGGATGCATAGTATCCTGATCCATGAAATAACTGGCCTTTAATAATAACAATCTGCCTGCCTCTATGGGAATATAACATAGGGGGGTGTATACTTATGCCCCCTGTATTTTAAGGAAGAACATTCATTTATTTACAATACATTATTCATTCACAAAGAACATTGGATTTGTCCTTTTTTTAATTAAGGCATTAAGATCAATTTCCAAAAGATGTTTTTTATTCCTCTTTTTAGTCAACTTTAGCATAAGTATGTAAACTTATGAGCACAACTGTATAGGTAAAGAGTGCCGCTACAGTGCCGTTACAGTCATTCCCAGGCTGCAATGACAGTTCAGAGACGCAGAGTGCACAGATGTGAAAGACCCAGAAACGCTGGCCAATCAGAGCAGACTGGGCTTCTTTGAGGGGGCTAAAACGGAGACAGGAGCTAAAACGGAGCGTATGAGAATAATAATGACTTTTTAAACAATAAAGCATAACACTATGTTCTAGTAGAAACAAAAAAACACTAGTTTGAACATGAAAGAGCATACAGGATCTCTAAATAGCAAATGTGGATAACAACGTTTTTTATTTCCATCTCTTCCACCTCTGCTTTGTCTCTGTTAGGGGAAAGGAGCTGATCCAGTCATCAGGTGACAGACTGAGGTTGCTGGTGGCCAGATCTGACTGGATGGCTAAAGCTATACAGACTGATTGCTGATGTCATTTTTCACTGCTGCGGGACTGCACCATGAGCGCACTTCAACATTCAAGCTCAGAACGTTGGCCTTAAAATAAGGATATGAGTGTTTTCATGACAAAAATAAAGTATACGATTATAATATATATTTAGCTGTTTGATTTTTCTGTACCACCACAGAAATCTGTACTGATGCTCTGGAAAATCTTTTTTTGATAGCATTGCGCCAATTCTTGGGTAGGTACCAGAGTATTTGCACACGTCACAACACCTGTCCTTATATAGTGTTTCTGAGGCGTAACCTATGCTAATAAACAATTAAGATTAAGTGGGATCCACCACTCAGCACATCTGGGTAAGAATGGCTAAGAATTTTTGGTACATCTGGAGTTGACTGAAAGTTAAGAAAATGAGAATATTTCTGCATGAGGCCCTTTATCTTCTACATACGGGCTATTATCTCCTGCGTAGGATATGTTAATATTTTGATTCTGCCTTTCTTCTCATGAGATATTGGGATAGGCTTAATTAGGCTGTATGAGAGTGAGAAAGTTGTGCAGAATGGAGCGCTTAGTGCATGGTACAAAGTTCATTGAAGGTTCAGCCAGATGCGGCGTAAACAAAAAGTTTTACCTTCTCAGTTAACTACAAATGTCCACCGTAAAACATAATAGAACTGTGAGATTTCTCCATAAAAATGTTCTATGAAGGGGTATATTGATGCATGCCGGTTTCCACGTGACCTTGTGGAACTGCTTGGCCAATGACCATGTTTCACGTCATTGTATACAGTAGAATCACATATTGTGCCACTGGCCATAAAGCGACCAATAGCCTACTATATTTTTTAGGCCAACACTGTAATCCATGTTGGGGATTTTAAAAAGATCAGATAATATTCTATTAGCCCAAAACCTTTTTTGTTTTGTTTTTAAACATAGACAAATATATTGACAGACGATCTTGATAGAAATCCTGCTAAATTTTAATCTGTTTTTGATTTTGGCATGAAAAATGCATCTCCCTTTATTAAAAGAAAAGCTCCCCTGCTCCATAAATGAAAATATTTACTTTTAGTATTGACAGGTCTGTGTTGCCCTCTGCTGGACAATGCTGTCATTTAACGGTTTTCTCTCATACCACTTGAATTAAGGGATATATGCTATCAACTTGTATTTAATGCTACTTCAACAAATATTTGCACCTGTGTTTCCTGTGTTTCGATTCAGTCCAAGAATAGAACTAATGAGACACCATGGATGCAGAACAAAGACCGTCTGCACGTCTTTTAACGGGCACACGTAAACATGAGCACATCTCCCCTATTTTAGCATCACTACACTGGCTCCCTATTCAATTTAGGATCCATTTTAAAATTCTATTATTTGCTTTTAAATCACAAAATGGTCTTGCCCCGCCATACCTCTCTGAGCTTCTACGCTCTTATAAACCCGCCCGCGCTCTCAGGTCAGATGATCAGCTGTTCCTGACTGTGCCTAAAACTAAGCGTAACCTCAGAGGGGACCGTGCCTTTGCTGTGTCTGCCCCTAAATTATGGAACAATCTGCCTTTGCATGTAAAACAGGCCTCTTCTTTATCTGTTTTTAAGGCCCTTCTTAAAACCCATCTTTTCTCTTTGGCTTTTGACACATAGTACAGATGTCGACTTCATTTAATTGTTCTTATTTGTTACTTTGTGTGTTTTAATTGTATGGTTGTTGATTATAAATATGTTTCTGTTTGTGTTTCTGTACAGCACTTTGGTCAACTTTGGTTGTTGTAAAGTGCTTAACAAATAAAGTTGGTATGGTATGGTATGGTCTGTCCATCATCTCAGTTAGTTTGACGAGATGACGTGTTTCTATTTCTACATCACTTTATTACCTACTATTAATGATAATTTATGATTATAATTTTATAATGTATACTGTTTATTGACCCCCAGTGGAGAAATTACAATTTACACTCTATTTTGTTAGTAATCACTACACACAGGCCTGAAATACACACACATGCTCAGGAAAATAAGAAAAAGACAAAACCCCAATCATTTACACGTATAGCTGGGATGAACAATCCTTTGTGGCTGAAGTGAGTGGTATTTTGAGCTATTTTTGTACGTGGACATTTTTTTAGAGTAGAGTTGTTGTATTTACTATTCTTTTCATACAACTTGAATGCAGCATGACGTTAGCTAGGTAGCTTGCTAACAGTGGCAAACAGGAAAACAATATGAGCATCTTATAAGTTTCGCTTCTTAATTTTGAACCGTTTGACACTTAATTGCAGCGTTAGGATCCGAAATACCAATACTGTAACGCTGGCTATTTTAACGCTCGTTATTGAATGACTTATATGATTCATTTAAAGTTATATCATTATCTTCTAGTATTATTTGCAAATGTTAGCCAGCATAGCAACTCCGCTAGCTAAAGTAACGTTACATTAAATTGGTTATACATTGCCATTGTTATTTTCTATAGCACACAAACGGAGGATGTTGAATGAAAGAGTGAAAGTGAAGTCGACAACTGCAACTAAAGGCAATTGTCTGGGTCAATAACAGGTAACGTAGCTGGAGAGTCATGCTATTTTAGTTAGTTTTGTTTTAAAGTAATTGGCGTTAATCTGGTTGCACGCGCTTTTTGCGTTAACAGACGTTAATTTAGATTACCGTTTGACAGGAGGAGGAGGAGAAGTACATTGTAAGTGTGGAATTCCACGATGCCATTTTTGTTATAAATGGAAGAGAAATGTAGTAAAGTTGAATTATATTTCCCCCATAGATGCATAATGCCAGGGGCGTAGCCAGACGTTGGAATCCTTCGGGGGGAGTCTGGGAGCATGCTCCATTTATGTTAGCTAGAATGCTAAAACATCTGTACAGCAATAGGAAAAAAACATGATAGTTGCCAAGAAAAAGAATCATCCTGTTTTGTATCTAATTGTTCCTCAACTGTCTTCATCCTTGTGATTCCAGAACACAACATAGGGACTCATTTTCACTTCAGTCACCTAAAGAGAGGAACAACTTGATGTTATTATTTTTAAGTTAAGTAACATATGTAGGGTAGGAATTTGGCTAAAAATGTGAGCCCCGGGGTGTCTTTTCTGCCTTTACTTGATAGGATATCAGAGAGAAGGGAAAGACATGCAGGGATTTACAGATAGATTTGAACCCTGGACCTCTGCATCGAGGCATAATCCTCAAAGTATATGTGCACTTACTCTACCCACTAAGCCAACCCAGCCACCTGGGGTGCCTTTTAGCTCACCCAGCAAGAACCTGAGTCCTTTGCAGCGGCCCAGGTTTGAGTTTGACCTGCGGCCCTTTGCTGCGTGTCATTCCCCCTCTTTCTCCCACCTTTACTGTCTATCCACTGTTCCTATCAAATAAAGGAAATAGCCCCATACAGTGTGGGAAACAGGATACAATTAACAGGATACAAGGGAGGCAGCAGGCATATATTTCATGGCAAGCCTCACTGTAGGTGTGAAATGTCTCTGTGTTAACTATGCAGGGTCTGGGGAGAGTGCCAACGTCACAAAAACTGGCTTAGGTTCAAAACGTCTTTGGACTATGACCTTATATTTTGACTGATGAGTTTTGACTCGCCTTTACACAAATAAATCAGCTTAGCCATTGAGGCCAGTCACTTTTCTGTTAATGTCTCTCTTATATTATTGTCCTCATCAGTTGCAGAGCTTTCCCCATGCTGTAAGCTACAGCCCTAGCTGTGAGGAGAGAGAAGACATGATGCGCTGACCACAGTCACAAACCGACTGATTCAAGGTATGTTATTGGTGGCTTGCCTTTACCAGTAGACCTATAAATGCACACAGCTGATTTCTTTGCGACGACTTCTTGCAAACATTGCTCTTTTGTTCTTGAAGCAGAATAGTTTACTTTATTGTATAAAATCTGGATACAGAGACTGTGGATCAGGGTTGTATTTAGTACAAGAAAGCACTGTGCCTTTTCCTTCAATTCAAATTTGCATTTAACATTTCATTTACTATGCAGCTAAGCAATGCAATCAGCAACACCGATCTGCTGAACCATAACTTTTGACAAACCAACCAGATTTAATTGGTAAAGCACATCAAAGGCCACACTTACCGTATCATCTTTTAGTCTGATTTGTTTAATATGTAAATACTTATTTCTTTCTAAAGGATCTGTTAATGTTATGTATTCATTGTTTTCAATAAATAGTTTATAAACCTTTGTCATCACACGCCGCGCTGTCACATCCTGCGCCACCCACCACCGCAAGTACATTCTCAATCTGAGGGAAACACTGGTTTTGGATATTATTTTCATACTGTCGGTTATGTGTCAAAGGTTTTGTTGCTGTGCACAGATCTGACACCCCACCAGGTCGCCCACATCCCCACCTCTTTGCAGCTCTGTGTGTGGCGGTGTTGGAGTACCCTACAAAAAGGGGTCAACATACTTTGTTCAAGGAAACGTATAGAGAACTATTAATTTCCAAATACATTAGCTGGCGTTATGCTATGGACATTATATGCACCCTTTAGGTATTACTAGCACCCATTCTAAGATGACTGTTTAGTCTTGTATTAAAGGCCATGTATGACAGATAATGAACACATACATAGGATAAACACATGTAGACTGTTCAGTACAGTCATGAATGACAAAAACCAATGCAATAAAGCTCAGCCTTCCTTTTTTTTTTTTTTTTGTCCCAGACTCACTGGGATGAACAGGAGTTTAGTCTCTGTTTCGTTTCTTCAGCAGTTGAGGTGAATCAGCTGGGGCAAGGCAGGAATGTGAAACTCAAAGCCAATTCTACCCCTCCCTTCCTCAGTCACATGATCTCTTATATTTGTCATTGATGTCACCAGTTTTACTTACTTCTGTTACCATGTCATCTGGTAAATACTATAGTATTAGTTTTTTGTCTTTGCAGAATTAATTAGTGCCTCAGACAAATAGATTTACTGTAGGTCATGAAAGACAGGCAGTATGCTTCTCTACTGCAACTCCAGCTGCGTTTCTTTGCCTATTGTAAAAATTGTCTCTTTTTATTGCTTTGATTGTGACATGTGGCATAACCATTTCCCGGAATATGAGAGTGTGACTGTTGGTCACAATCAGCCATAGACTGAATGAGCTTACCAGTTACTTTCAGTTTCATTTCTCTGACTTTGCTCAGAAAGAAACCCAATAGGAAAGGAGGAGGGAGGGATGGGAGTTTATAAGCTGAAACAGGAAGGTTGCCTGTAGTTCAGCTTCGGATTGAGATCAACAACAGATCTTGGAAATTGAAAGAATAGGTAAGATAGACTTATAAACCTCTATCCTACTTTTTATGCAACTTTGTATCCTTGACTTTAGTTTGTCCACGTGCATCTACATATGTTGGGAATGTTTCCTGTTTTGTATGATTATTTCTGTAATTCAAATGCCGTGGTTTATCAAATAAGAAAACACAGTCTACAATCTGGGGTAGTATTATAGATGGATTGATATTTAAACCTTTTCAACTTTGTGTTAGCATTTAATACATTATCTGTTATGCTGTCCGCCAGCTTTGTATGTGTAGTCATAAACAAACACTAATGATTCATTTGGTGTCTCTTTGGAAAAGGGAATAATCTGCCTTGTTGTGCTTGATTTATTACTATACTTTATTGGCTACCTGGTTTGACCAGTGACAGTTTGATCTGGTGGGCAAAAGATTTGGTGATGAGAGCCCTCCAATTCAATAGTGCAATTTTATTTTTGTCCATATTGACAAGAATATTTGCTAGGGCTATTAAGTATTAAATCACCATACTTTCTCAGTACTGACCAAAGTGTGTCCATAGCACTGAGTATCACAAAGCTGTCAAGCTGTCATTGCAATTGTCAAATCAAATGTTTGGATAGATTTTAGTCATATTCTTCCATCAAAATTTCAACATGTAAATCAACAAATCAGGAGACTTTGCTAGTTATAGGCAGAATATATTTAGACAAAGTTATTGTGCAACTATTTGAACAATGTATTTATTTTTAAAATGATAAAGCTAATACTAATAATTACATGCAGCATCTTTAATATACATAAAGACATTAGATTCATTGTTAATACGAAAATATGGATTGTAGCAGATATAAACTAACTACTAAACTTAGTTGTGTCAACAAGGCCCAGAAACCATCCTGAATCTCTCCTCACTACACCTCTGGCTCTACCTTTTTACTACTGTTTAACTTATTTCATTATTTATTTTACATGTATTTTTATCTTTATAAATACATACTGTGTGTATATTCAATTAAATTTTATTTATAGTATCAATTCATAACAAGAGTTATCTCAAGACACTTTACAGATAGAGCAAGTCTAGACCACACTCAAGAATTTACAAGGACCCAACAGTTCTAGTAGTTCCCTCCAGAGCAAGCAACAGTGCGACAGTGGCGAGGAAAAACTTCCTTTTAGGAGGAAACCTGGGACAGACCCAGGCTCTTGGTAGGCGGTGTCTGACGGGCGGTGGGGTTGAAATGAAGAGTGGAAATAACAGTCACAGTAAATGATAATGGAACAGTAACTAGAAATAGTAGTTTGTAGTAGTTGATGGCATAGCAGGGCACAGCAGGACGTAGTAGGACGTAGCAGGGCATTGCAGGACGTGTAGCGGGACCACGGCGACAGCTGCAAACATGATTTTGGAGCCTCCCTGATCTAAGGAAACATGCTGGGCAATAAAGAACATAAGGACTCCGGGGAATGACTCCCCAGAGCTAGGTTAGTAACAAGCATTTCTGGGACATGGATGCACATCAAATGGAAAGATAAAGAAGAGAGGAGGTCATTGTGTCAAAGGAAGTCCACCGGCAGTCTTAAACTATAACAGCATAATTAGGAGAGACAGGGTAAAGAGAGGAGCCTGGTCGGGCAAGAACTCTCCCCTGCCGGATCGGGCTGTACTGCCCTGCCTCTCTCTAGTTTTATTATATTATTGATTATATGGTAGATGAATCTGACGACTATGACAAGAAGCAGGTGGGCCGGGTTAGGCGGATGCTGCGACTCCTCACTCCCTAACTATAAGCTTTATCAAAGAGGAGAGTTTAGTTTACTCTTAAATGTGGTGATGGTTTCTGCCCCCCGAACCCACAGACGGCCGAAGCTACAGGCTCTGGCTCCCATTCTACTTTTAGAGACTCTAGGAACCACACGTAGCTCTGAATTCTGGGAGTGTACTGCTCTAGTGGGACAATAAGGTACCATGAGCTTTTTAGTTCAGGATGGTGCCTGACCAGTTAGAGCTTTGTAGGTCAGCAGAAGGATTTTAAATTCAATCCTGGATTTTACAGGAAGCCAATGCAGAGAAGCTAATACAGGAGACATATGATCTCTTAGTTCCTGTCAGAACATGTGCTGCAGCATTCTGGATCAACTGGAGAGTCTTAAGAGACTTATTTGAGCATCCTGATAAGGAATGACAGTAGTCCAGCCTGGAAGTAACAAATGCATGGACTAATTTTTCAGCATTTCAGTATATATTTATACTTATATTGTTTATATTCTTTTTATCCTTCTTATATTTAGAGAATGTGTGACATGCACCAACAACACCATGACAAATTCCTTGTTTGTATAAAAAAAAAACACGTACTTGGCAATAAATCCCTTTCTGATTATATATAGACACTATAGCCAGGCTAATGGTGATTTTAAAAATCCAATAATTATACATCTGCCAATGTCCATTTTTTATTGAAATAAAGACATAAGAGAAACCAATATTTCTGTTAAGGATCCCTTTATGAAATTTTGACAGTAACTAGTTACTTCAGAAAGTAACTATTGCGTTAGTTTCAAGTAACCCCCTCTCCACCCCTCTCTTTAAGGGAACTTAAAAAAAGGTAATGGCTATACTTCCATTTAGAGAGGACTACGTTAGGATTATTTGGGCTCGCCATCCCTGTCTCTCGTTGACTGACTCGCTTGTGTTGTTTGTTGTGTGTCTGACAATGCGTGCTTTCGATCACCCGCCCAACTCTACCTCTGATTGGCTTACCATCAAATTTTACTCAACCTCAGCCAATTGTTAGCATTTTTGCACTTGTCTCGTGCATTGCCCACTAACCAAGGAAAAACAGTAAAAAAAAAAAAAAAAAAAAGTCTTTGCCTCTCGGCTAATAAATCTAGTTGGTCTGATGGGAGAAAAAAAACTGCTTCAATTATAGTAACGCGCCACATTTTTTGGCAGTAACGGTAACGGCGTTATTAAGATGGGAAGAGTAATGAGTTACATTAGTTGTTACTGAAAAAAGTAACGTTATTTATAACACTGTTATTCCCATCACTTCTTAAACCGCATGCATGTAGCTTATTAGTGAGAGCACAAACTACTGGTAAACAACTTTGCAGTGTTAATCTGTTATTAATGGTCCCTTTTTCCCCTGATAGCATCAAAATGGAGAAGGTTCTGGAGAATATAGTGGCCCTGGTGAAGCAGCACCCAGATGGGATCCCCCTTAACAAGCTGGCTGTATTCTACAACCAGACATACCGCAATAACCTGACTTTATCATCCCTGGGTTTCAACTCCATGGCTAGCCTGGTAGCCTCTATGGACAAGGATCTGGTTGTGAAGGGGAAACTGGTGTTTTACAACTTCAATCATGATAGTCGGATCGTAACTGGAGCTGGAGCATCAGCAAAAGCTACAGAAGACGACAAGAAGATTGAGAATGTTCTAGAAAATATTGTGGCCATGATGACCGAACATCCAAATGGGATTCCTCTGAAGATGGTGGCTGTAGTCTACAGCCAAAAATATCGCCACAACCTGGCCTTAGCCTCTTTGGGCTTCAAAACTATTTCCTGCCTGGTAGCATCTTTAAAAGAAGATCTAGTTGTAAGAGGGGATTTGGTGTTCCATAAGATCCACCAGCCTCAAAATCAGCCTGTTGCTGGGAAGCCAGCAAAAACCAGCAGGCCTGCAACACCACAGGGAACTGGAAAACTTTGTGGGAAGAGTAGCGCTACTCAGATCGTTACAGTGCCACAGGTGGATGCCAGCTCTCACTATGTGCCTCCCATTCAGGCAGAAATTAACTTTTTAGGTCCTTCTTTGATTAACACTGCCTCTTTGTTCTCCACCGACTGTCTTCCTGTTAACCCACTCTTTACTGCGCCCAAGCCAGCTGAGAAATTGAGCCACCAGCAGCTGTACCAAAGGGTCTTAGAGGTCAGTTATGAAAACAAATAAATAGAACTTTGAGTATTTTCAGTCATGTTGTATTTATTATGTTAGCTTTTGTTTCTAATGCATATATGTGAAGATATTTGACATTAAAGCAACAATAATACAATAACACTCATTAAACTTATAGCTAGTAGTGACCTGGAAGGTGCATGTTTCATCCAAACATGGTGCTAATTATGCTGACATAAAACTTTTCTGATGCAGAGAGAAGTAGTTTTAGTACCCAGACCACTGCTTTTGAAACAAAAGCTTTAAATATATTAAGTCAAAAATATTTCAGTTCAAAATTGCTATCTGTGTCCGACACAGACAGATTACTACAGTAAGACTGGGGGCATGGTGTTGATATTTTGCATTTGTAATCCGTGTTGGCTGATTTATGACAATGTAATTCTAAAGTATATTCACTAATATATTTGAAGTTTGAGTTACATATCAACTAATAACAATTCACAAGCATATAGCCATTAAAGATGTAAACAAACCTTCAAAAGCATTAAGCTAATCGCAATATTGACCTTTGAGTTTTACAGCATGCAAAGATATTACTAGGGGTGGAAATCACCAGATGCCTCCCAATACGATATCATCACCATACTTACGCCACAATACAATGATGCAATATTCTGCGATATATTGCATTTTATAACATTTTTTACCACTTCAAATGTTTCCCAATTTCAAATGATGACCAACACATATATAATAAAAGATCAATACCTGGGGCCTGTGTATTGATACAGTTTTGCCACTGAAAATATTGCGATACTATGCTGTATTGATTTTTTTCCCCACCCCTAGTGATTAACAATGTCTACCTTTGAACTGTATGTGAACCAATTGGGCAGTAAAAGTTTATTGATATGTTCCAGGTGATAAAGAAGTACCAGTTGAGTGCTCCATCAATGGACGAGCTCAAAACCTGCTATTTTCAGAGGTTTAATGAACAGCTCCCTATCACACAGTACATGTCGCTGTATGACAGCTGGGAAGCATCTTGCCCCAAGAAGTTACCCACTCAATCTGAACCAACAGCAGATCCCAATACTGTTGTATTGCAGACAACTACAGGTAGCCAATCATGACAGTTCACTTTAATGCATTAAAAACAAGAATTGCCACTTATCCATACTTCTATAACAAATATGTGTTGCCATATCTTTCCCCAGTAGCACAGGGTCTTATACAAGAGCCTGAAGAGGAGCAACAGCAACAGGCCATTGCGTCCAACTTCCTCTCAGACTCAGACTTTCCAGTGCTGGGGGCAGATGTGAGCTCGACCAAAGAGAAGAAGAGCAAAATTAGAGATGCAACCCAGAAAAAGGGCAGCACCACTGTCTTTAGAGAAGCTTACCATGCCCAGCTGAGAGAGGTCCATGGAGATAATATGCGGGCAGTAGAGGCTATGGTGCAGGATGAGGATGAGCTTGCAGGGAGAAGGCGGAACCGAGTCCTGGATCAGGATTCTGTGAACAGTTTAATGGAGGATGTGATACGAGACATAGCTGCTGGGGGAGAGCTGGTCACCAAAGATAAGGTGAGGAAAAAGAGGACACATTTTTAATTATTGATATTGCTCTCAATAGAGCCAGCAGGTGGTGAGCTTAGCTTAGCATAGGCTCTAGAAGCATGCTAAAACAGCTAGCCTTGCTCTGTCCGAAGATTAAAAAAAATAAAAATAAGTCCACTACCACCTCTAAACTTTAAAGGCAGATGTAACATTGACCCTTTTAGCTACTAAAAATGTAATTCTGGTACTGAAGTTCCATAAACAAAAATAACACTGCAATCCCCATAAAGTCTATCCGGGAGGCATTAATATAGTAATATCAATCAACAGTAGCCTCAGTAGACCATGATGCAGTGTAGGAGCAGGACATGTTGAACGTTCAGTAAGTGACCTTTGCATAATAAGAAATGTTATGTATATATGTTTTCTATTAGCCTTAAGAGCGTCCAAGGGTATGTTTTTCCCTCACTGTGTTACGTTTGTGATTGTGTGTAACTGACTAATGTACCGTATCTCATTTCAACATTGCCTCCTCAATGCCTTCCACAACTGTATCCAGGTGATATCCACGGTGTGTAGGCTTATGCAGATTCCCTCTTTGGAAGCAGGAAGGATACAACACTGGAAGATTCCGGCTTTAAAAGACCTACAGTACCTCATAAGGGAGATCAACATGTTCATAGAGGTTAGCATACATGCATTTACGAAGAATTGATTCAACCCGGATATTTTGTTTCCATTGAAGTCCTTATTCTCTTTCTGTCAGTGTACTGAAGCAGTGACATCCATCTGTACTCTGTATGAGCTGGGCCAGTCATTAGCTGGGCTGAAGGACAAGAAGCGCTATGAAGAGCTGAACTTGGGGCCCCTCTGCAAACTCCCCCTCATCCACCGCATGTTCAAGATTGACAGTAACACCAAGGATGATGATATCCACCAGATCGAGACAATTGACATCTTAAAGGTTGGACTTAATTGGCAAATTACATTATGCTTGTACTAAATTCACCAACAAACTAAAGTTAATAATATTTTTTTCATATCTGTAGATTGCTTTTGTATTTTGTATACTGTATAATAATATATATACTTTATTACATTACATCTGACCACCTCATGTTTCATGTTCTTAGAACCCAGTTATCCACCTTTAAACATGCATTTTTAAGGCTTAAGCATGGAATGACTACATAAAACCCCAGTAGACAAAACATTTCATTTAAAGTTGTGTGACAAATACTGTATATGTCAAAAACTGAGATTTATATGTATATTTTTTTAAATCACGCATGGAAATGTACATAAAAAACATTGGTGCCCAGAGATTCCCACCCCTACTATCTCGCTTGTTTGGCAAGGTGCTACCGAATGGCGAACAAGACATTTTTAGGCAACTAAAATGTTAACCAATTAACTATGATAAAATAAACACACAAAGTGAAAGGCAGAAACATGGACGGCACCACAAAGCAAGTTCACGGCTATTTTAATGTACACAGTACCACACATCACCTGCTTTATCATCAATTTTAAAATAAATGGGACCATAATTTACAAATTGAATGCCATGCTTTATTGAAGAAGACCTGAAAGTAGTGATTGAGAACATAAAATAATTGTTTTTCCTAGGGTGGGGCAAAAAAATTGAACTCTAGAACGATTCAATGCTCAAATCTAATAAGTTAATTATCAATTATTAAAAGATATTGCATTACATCTGACCACCTCAAGTTTTAAGAAGCCAATTCTCCACCTTTAAACATGACTGAGCCTCTGACATGGAAGATGACTGTGAGAAAAGGTGACTTTCACAAGCATGTTAAAGGCTTAAGCATGGAATGACTACAAAGTAAAAACCCCAGTAGACAAAACATATCATTAAAAGCTGTGTGACAAATGACAATATATGTCAACAAACTGAGATTTATATGTATATTTTTTTTAATCACGCATGAAAATGTACATAAAAAAATTGTTGCATCGAGACACATCGACAATTGGTTTAGAATCGAATCGTTGGCCTCTGAATCAGAATTGAATCGTGACGTGCCCAGAGATTCCTACCCCTAATTTTTACTAAGTAAAAAATCAAGTGAGAGTAGGGTATTAATAGTTCTCAGACTTCTATACAAGATGACTTCTTTTTAGAACCATCCATACAGTTTTTCAGTTTACTTACTAATTTCAGTTGTTTACTGTCTTGTCTGAACATTTTTAATTCTTGCCTGAATGTGTCTACTCTTGTTTCCATTGTTTAGCAAATTCGTGTTTTTAGGAAGCAGCAGAACAAGCCAAAAGTGGACCTGGCTGAGTTTATGAAGTATCTGTCCGACCACTACAGCTGTGAATCTCCCTACGAGCTGGGTATCAGGATACACAGCCTTGGGCTGCCCATAGGGGTAAGAGACATGACCTTTTGCAACCTTCCATGAGTTTCTTCATGAGTTATCTATATTTTTTAATTTTATTTTGCAATTATTTTATTTTGCAATTACTTTATTTTCACTATTTCCCTGCAACAGCACTAATTCTTTATTCATTTCGGTAAAAAGAAATCACACAGTAATATATACAACCTTTTTTGTGGTCACCAACAGGGACTAGGCAAAATGGTTGACGGTGGTCCCAATCTGTTTGGCTGCATAAGTGGCCAGTAATGCTGAGAATATTTACATCCTCTAACATTTTCCACATTTACTGTGTTACCTAGTCAGGTCTTAGTGTCATCTTATGATCCAAAGGGTAATGCTTTTTAGGCAAAACGGAGTCAAAAAAATATTATTGCACAACTTTACATGACGGACTTATGCACAGCTTTGTTTCATTATTTTAAATCTAGTTTCACCCTTTTTTTGTCAGACCTTGTCTGGCAATTAGAGTTTAATGGAATGAAATAAATACTGATCAGTTTGTTATTCATAGAGCTTTAAAATGATTTAGACTGAAACTAGAAAATACAGTTGAGATGAAAAATACATATGGTTGTGTATAATTCTCAGCTTTGTAACAATCCTTCTCCGTCCCCTTCAGACCTTAATGAAGGTGAATCGATGTGAGCACTTGATAATGGATCAAGCCAGAGAGGTCATCCAGAAAGAGCTGGAGGATGAGACCTACGAGCGTCTGAGAAAGATAAAGAAGACTGTGCTGGAGCCAGTACAAGGAGCATCTTCCTTCTCCACGGGAAGCTTAGACCTCAGGAAGAAGTACGCTTCTATGACGGCAGCCGAGGTAGCGCTGGCAGTCTTCACAAACGCAGAGGGGGTGTTCAGTCCCAAGATGGCTAAGGTGGGTTCTAGACACTGGCAGATGTATTCTGTTAATGAATCCCATGCTTGCTCAGATGCATCAAAAGAGCTTGCTCATTGGCAGTGTCACTTTTTTGGGAGCTCAGTGGTTATGACACACTGGTTTTGTGTTGTTAAATTATGCTTTAAGCTGCTGGGTGTTAATTCGAAGAGTTCCAGTGCTGCTCTCTAGTTCTGAACTCATTTAACAAATGTCACCCTTAATCCCCTAATCCTTAATAAAGGCGTAGGGAAAAAAAGTTAGTTTTAGCTGATGAACACGGCGTAGATTTAGATTTGGGGCTTAACTCATCTTGATAGCCGCTTACTTGTACAGGTTCTGGAATTATCTTTATCCTGGATAATTTATTCAATTTATCTGCAGTCTGCTATTAAAATAGCTGTTCAGCATCCTGCTGGATCTGCAAGGGAGGCTCCTGTCTTTTCCCAGCTGGAAGGAGGGAGAAAAGGCCATGGGAAGGGTATTTTATGATGTTGATGGCCCAGCTAGCAAACCCCCTGATTATATACTGTATCTCCAGCAGGGAGAGGAGAGGGACACTGATAATCTTGTTGGCTGTCTTCACAATCCTGTTCAGTTGTTTTTTCTTGAGGGCCTTACAGCTGCTGAACCAGGAGGTGAGGTCATATGTTATGACAGATTCAACAGTGTCTCTGTAGAAGGTGGTAAGGTGGCTGGTGGGTAGACCTGCCTTTTTCAGACAACGGAGGGAGTGGAGCCGCTGGTGGGCTTTCTGCACAATGGCTGTGGTGTTAGTGGAGAAGGTTAGGTCATACGGCAGATGGAACCCCAGGAACTTGATGCTGTTGACTCTCTCCACAGCGGCGCCAACAATGGTCAGTGGTGTGCAATGGTGTGTTAACGCCCTCCTGAAGTCAATTACCATCTCCCTTGTTTTGTCGACATTTAGGTGGAGGTTGTGTAAGCTGCACCATGATTTTAGCTCCTCTACTTTCCTCCTGTATGCGGACACATCATCATTGCTGATCAAACCCACTACTGTCATGTCGTCAGCAAACTTTATCACACAATTGGTGTTAAAGCTGCCTGTGCCAGAGTCCACCCCCAGACACCTCAGCTTTTCCACTCACTGTTGTGGAATGATAGTGTTAAATGCTGAGCTGAAGTCTATGAAGAGTAGCTTGGCATAGGTGTGTTTTTCCTCCAGGTGTGACAAGGTGAGATGGACTGCAGTGGAGATGGAGTCTTAAGTCGAGCACTTAGCTCTGTATGCAAACTGCAGCGGGTCTAAATCTGCAGGGAGTTGGGCCTTGATATGCTGCAAGAAAAGCCTCTTAAAACATTTCATGGCTATAGGTGTAAGAGCCACGGGGCAGAAGTCGTTTAAACAGATCGGGTTTGGCTTCTTAGGCACAGGAATGATGGCACTTTTAAGGCAGGTGGGCACCACACCATGAATAAGCAAATTGTTGAAGATATCTTTGAGCTCCTCAGCACACCCCTTCACCACACGCCCAGGTATATTGTCAGGCCTAGCAGCCTTGCGTGGGTTGACTATTTTTAAGACTATTTTTTTATCTGGGTGGATGTCACCTGGAGTAACTGCTTGTTGGCTATTGATGAGGGTACCTGTGCCTTTTTGCTGCTTTTTACCTAAAAGCCTGCATAAAAGTCATTAAATCTGTCAGAAATAGTGGGGTCCTTATGACTGGCCTGTGGGGGGAGGGGTTATAGTCTGTGATTGTGTTAAAACCTTGCCACAGACGCCGTGAGTCTTTATTATCCATGACGTGGCTGTTAAGCTTCTGCCCATACAGCCTCTTTGCTTCCCTGATGCCCCGGGACAGATTTTGTCTTGCCTGCCTGTATGCTGTCATGTCCCCAGATTTAAAGGCAGCCTCCCTAAAGATCTCCCACTGTGTGTTCTCAAAGCAGTCTTGCAGTGCTGGTATTTCCTCCTGAGGCCACAGTCTGACTCCTCTTACAGTTGGTTTGTTTTGTTTCACTTTAGGTCTGTATGCAGGAGTGAGCATGAGAGCTAGATGATCAGAGTTGCCAAAGTTGAAGAGGGGTACTGCTCTGTAACAGTTCTTAATGTTTGGGAAGTTTTTCTAGTGTGTTGTTGCACATTTCACATGTTGATGGAACTTCGGTAACACAGATATGAGACTCGGTTTTACAGGCAGCTGTTTTTCTTTTTTCTATTGCTCTGCAAAAGTTAACTCAGAGTCAACTTTGGAGATTGGGGGGTGGGTCTTCTATGCTAATTTAAAAGTCAAATTCAGACTCCTGCATCATGTTGCCTGATGCTCTGCACTTGTGTACTGATATTGCGAGACACTTTTTACCTCGATGAGAATTCTCGTCACACTTCTAGTGTAGATTAACATTTTTAATTTTTTCAGCCCCCCTGGTTTGCAAAAATAACTAGAGTTCTAATTGCTCAGACCCCACTCTTTTTTTAAACTCAGCCTTCATTGTGATCTTAAACATACACCTATAAAGTTTCATGACTGCAATTTGAATGGAATTGATTGAACTGTGAAGTAAAGTTTGTGATGTCATTCAAGCAACGCTAAATAACTTTCCCCACTTCGGTCCCACAACAGGTTGGAAGCGGAATTGTCCATTACATTACATCATGCAAGTTTGCCAGATGGGGTAGCAGATCTGTAGTTGGAATGAGACATTACGACAGTGGTAATGGAAAATTCCGCTTCCAACCTGTAGGGGGGCTGAAGCGGGAAAAGTGCTTTAGTGTTGCTTTACATTTTTCTCACAGACATGGTGATGCATGTTTAAAGCAAAAACTATGTAATGGAATGCTTTTTGTGTTTACACATGAACAAAAATAAAATATGATGTACTCTAGAGAAACTTGTTTTTATTTTACTCAAAATAATTTGATGACTCAATAGTCATTTTTGATGTCATGTCTGTGACACATACCTTTGTTTAATTTCCAATCCAGCACATCCAGAACTTCCTGCTGCAGGTGTCAGGTAACCGTCTGGCAACAGCTCTGTTTCAGCTGGCCATCTGTGGAGGCTCCCTGGCTGTCCCACAAGACCTGGTGCCCAAAGATAAGGCATCCAACACCACCGAACAAACTAAAAATGAGGACAAACCCACCACATCCCTCCCCAGTGAAGGTACTAATGCAGGATTTAGTGTTTCTGCCATATCATATTAGCTATTCTGATAATGTCTACCATTGATGTATCTGGTCCACATTAGTTTATGATTTACTGACATTTCCGCCCTATGTTTTACAGCCAAAGTGAAACAGTACCTTAAAGACAGCTTGTCCTCTCAGAACACAGCCTTCACGTTGGCCCACATGGCCTCTTTGGAGAAGAAGTTGACCAAACATTTCCAGGTCAACAATTTCCTCTCTTTAGAGCAAGGCAACTTTCTGGAGTACCTGGTTAAACACATTCAGGTACAAGTTTTTCCATCTCTAAAACCGTTTACTCTAACTCTCAGATTCTGTGAAATAAAGATTTAAGGCATTTAACAGCCCTGGAAAACATCTCCTGATTTTGCCACAGTGATAAGAGACAAATTCATCCTGTTTTTTGTCTCTGGTTGTGTAAAGCTCCTGCAGGACACACTGGGGTCTACTTTGCCTCTGAGCAGTGGCAGCATGGAACTTGTGGGCAGACCCACCAGACAAGATGTGTTTGAGTTCATCACACAGTGTGGTGACATAACGTCCACTGATCCAGATGAAGTGAGTCATTTAAAGAACGAAAAAAGTTTATATGTATACTGTGTGTGTGTGTGTGTATATATATATATTATATATATTGTAATATTATTAATATTATATTATAAAAACTACCATCAAAACACGATGATAGAGTACCATAAGATTATAAGGTTACGACAACGTTCTACACACTCGTAAATTTATTTTTTGTATGATTGTTTTAAGCACGGTTAATATACGTTTACATTTTGCCAAGTAATGTTAGCTGTATTGGTAGTCGTCTAATCTAATGCTAAGTTGGTCAGCTAAGAGACTAAAGTCAGTATAAGAGTGGACAAAAGCCCCGGGGACACATCCACAGTTAGCTCCCGGCCCAACTACAGCAACCTGAACCCAGCCAGTACAAACCCCAGCGCTGGGTGCTAACGACAGTAACAGCAATAACAGAAAGTTTGGGGAACATCAGATCCAGACTGCTGGGTCTGGCCAACATAGAGCCACCACAGTGGCACACCAGACGTCTGCAGTCCGCCCCAGAGATTCTACCCTGTCCCACCAGCGAAATAAGTCTTCCAATAACCGGTAGTAATGTTGCTACAAACCAATTTCCCACAAGTGCTGAAAACATTCAAGAAGGGACACTGACATCTGAAATATATTTTGATAATGTGATTTTTGATGCTGGTTAATGTTAGCTTGCTTTCTTGCTAACAAGATAACAATCACCACAAATAGATTCTAAGTAATTAAATAGATAATCTACCTGTAAAATCAATGTTAGAAAAGGTGAGAGTAACATCAACATGCTCCCTACTTTTCTCAGCTCTCCCACATTGAATCAGCACTGAGATCCCACTACCGGGTCCGGGACAGTCGTGACCTGGGCTACGGCACTCTGCAAATGCTGGCTGGCCTGGTCCAACGCCAGAGAGGGCTGAATGGAGGCGGCCAGAGCCAAGTCTACTATGAGTCAGCCCTGTTTGCCAAACACTGCAATTCAAGGTTAGCAGTGTATTATCAGACAGACAAGCTTTCTGTTACAAGCTAAGACAAACCCGATGACATCAGGGTTATTTTTTTCAAGCTTTGATAAGGTCCCTCTAGAGCCACAAAAGACATATTGCAACTGCTTTCACAGCCTGTATAGTACTTCTATTATGAATAAACCTTTTTTGGTAGAATGCTCCTTTAATGGCTCCAACTGTTGAATCAACAAGGCTAGGTGGAGACCCAGCCCAGTAAATGGTAAGACCATGTATGGTCCAGCCGGAATGTGATCTGAAATGCATCCACCAACATTTTTTTCATCTGCCTAAAAAGAAATTTGATGTGGTTTTGAGCATCATGTGTCAGTTGGTTTTCAAGATATTTTTCTAGTATCTGAACAACAAAGTTTTGTCCTTTTTTGTCTCCCATATTCCTCCCATGAACAGTGTTGAAAGTGGGTGTGGATCAGTGGGACGCCTAGGTGAGATGTCCAAGGCCCACGCTCTGGCCAGCTTGCTCTCCTGCCCACTGCTAGAAGATTTAAATGAGTGGAGCCAGTGGGAGCTGATCTTCAAACCCCTTCATGGCTCTCTCAAAGATTTCA